>CM075813.1:25592169-25663594 GCA_037975025.1 Excoecaria agallocha | reverse complement strand
CATAAATATCAGAATTAATATAAGGCATGGAACTAGTCATCCTTATATATATTAATTCCTTTCTTGATATTCCAGTGACACTGAACTCTCAGATAAATAATGATTACTCATTATTTCATCTCGGTATGGCCATACACTTCTCAATTCACTGAATCAAGTGGCCGGTGATATTTTTCTCTCTATCGAGAGGGGTAATCCCTTCACTTCTCTCATGCTCTCTAACATGAATCAGTGCATACCCAATCATACCCGTACTTGTCACTCTGTTACGAGCACGTTAGGTGTATGTCAAAGTACACAGTAATTCATAAAGAGTTTCATAGAGATTTCAGGTCTAAGAACTCTTATACAAAACTTGCATTTGAGAAACACTTATGACTTGTACCATGTAGTATTCTCATGAGCGGATCGAATCCAGATACCATGTTCTTTAACATGTATCTATGATCTCTGATTGACACTCTTGTCCTAATGATCCGTAAGACAGAACTCATAAGATCAGAGAGAGCATACTAGTCTTAATTCATTTGTTATTCCCATAACAATGACTGACTAGGGATATTTTAGAATGATGTCTCATTTGTTTCAAGGTCTTACAATCCATGTGCCTCACACATGATAACTTAAACCGAAATGACATTCTTGGATAGTTTTTATCAATTGATATGCACAGGAATACAAAGGATAAAACAAATGCCTCATTTTATTAATTTCAAGTGTTTTGTTACAATGTATTGGGGCTAGGGCTTACACTAACAATCTCCCACTAGCACTAGTCCCAATTGGGCATAGCCCCTAAGACCGAACGCTCTCAAATGAGCCTCGTGCAGATTTGGACGTAACTGTTTCGTCAAAAGGATCTGCTACATTGTCTTCACTTGCTATCTTGCTAACCTTGACGTCCCCACGATCAATGATTTCTCTGATCAGGTGGTACCTTCTGAGTATGTGTTTGGATTTCTGGTGTGACCGGGGCTCCTTTGCCTGTGCGATGGCCCCGTTATTGTCACAGAAAATTTCTAATGGATCTAGGATGCTTGGGACCACTCCTAATCCATGTAATGAAATTTTTAATCCAAACAGCCTCTTTTGCAGCCTCACTTGCTGCAATATACTCAGATTCTGTAGTTGAGTCGGCAACGGTCTCTTGCTTTGAGCTTCTCCAGCTGACAGCACCACCGTTTAAAACAAAAAACAAATCCAGATTGCGATCTAGAATCCTGAGTGCTGGTCTGAAAAGCAGCATCGGCATATCCTTGTATGACGAGCTCTTCTTGACCACCATACACCAAGAAGTGATCCTTTGTCCTTCGCAGGTACTTAAGGATCCCTTTTACAGCAGACCAGTGCTTCTCACCAAGGTCTTGCTGAAACTTACTGGTTATATTCAGTGCATGAGCAACATCCAACCTAGTACATAACATAGCGTACATGATAGATCCAATAGTAGATGCATATGGGATTCTACTCATGTTGTCCCTTTCCTCCTTGGTTTTAGGGCACTGTTCTTTAGTCAAAGGAACTCCCAAAGCCAAAGGTATGTACCCTTTCTTTGAGTCTCCCATACTAAAACGCTTTAGTACTTTGTCTATGTACTTTTCTTGACTTAGTCCCAAAAGCCGATTCGATCTATCTCTATAGATTCGAATACCAAGTATTGTTTCGGCTTCACCTAAGTCTTTCATTGAGAAACATTTTCCCAACCATTGCTTAACCTTTTGCAATGTTGGAATATCATTCCCAATGAGAAGGATGTCATCCACATATAGGACCAGAAACACTACTATGCTCCACTAACCTTCTTGTTACACACAAGGCTCATCTTCGTTCTTGATGAAGTCAAATTCTTTGACTGCCTCATCAAAACGAAGATTCCAACTTTGGGATGCTTGCTTTAATCCATAAATGGATTTTTGAAGCTTGCATACCTTCTTAGGATGCTTGGGATTGACAAAACCTTCAGGCTGTGTCATATACACATCCTCAAGTAAATTTTCGTTAAGGAAAGCAGTTTTGACATCCATTTGCCATATCTCATAATCATGATATGCAGCTATGGGCAAGCAAGATCCTATGGACTTGAGCATGACTACAGGTTGAAAATGTCTCGTCATAGTCTATACCATGAGTTTGTCGAAAACCTTTTGCTACTAGTCTACCTTTGTAGGTCTTATTAGCTTTTAGTTTGAATAACCACGTTGCATTCAATGTACCTTTAGCACCTTCTGGTGGATCAACCAAGGTCCAAACCTGGTTATCGTACATTGATTGCATCTCGGATTTCATGGCTTCAAGCCAATTTTCAGAGTTTGGGCTCTCATAGCTTCTCAGTAGTAGTAGTTGGATCACACGATCTACTAACTCAATAGTGTCACTGTCAATGATTAGAAATCCATATCTCTCAATCTCCTGACATACCCTACCCGACCTTCTAGGTTCTTGTGTAATGGGTTCTTGCTCCACAATTGGTTGTGAACTTGATCCCATTTCCAAACCATCCTCTATAGGAGTTTGTGGCGCTTGAATTTCTCCAAGTTCTACTTTACTCCCACTGTCTTTCTTGAGAAGGAACTCCTTTTCCAAGAAAACAGCCTTGCGAGCAACAAATACTTTGTTCTCGGCTTGTGAGTAAAAGTAGTATCCCTTTGTTTCTTTGGGATAGCCCACAAACAAGCAGACAGTCGATTTGGACTCTAGTTTGTCAGATGTTAATTTCTTAACATGGTGCTTCACAGCCCCAAATCTTGAGAAAAGACATATTGGGTTCTTTCCCAGTCCATACCTCGTATGGTGTCTTCTCAACTGCTTTAGTTGGGAGTACGGTTCAATAGAAACGCAACAGTTTCTAATGCATAACCCCAAAAAGATGATAGGAAGATTAGCTTGACTCATCATAGATCGAACCATGTCCAACAGAGTTCGATTTCTCCTTTCGGACACGACCATTCCATTGCGGTGTTCCAGGAGGAGTAAGCTGTGAAATAATACCACACTCCTTTAGATGACTGTCAAACTCTTGCTTAAGTATTCGCCACTCGATCTGATCGAATGGCTTTACACTTTTGCCAAGTTGGTTTTCTACTTCGTACTTAAACTCTTTGAATTTCTCAAAAAGTTTCAGACTTGTACTTCATTAGATAGACATAGCCATATCTACTGAAGTCATCTGTGAATGTCACGAAGTAGCTAAAACCACCTCTAGCATGTGTACTTAAAGGTCCACATACATCGGTATGTATTAGTTCCAATAAGCCATTAGTCCTTTCACCTTTTTTATTAAAAGGACTCTTTGTCATTTTTCCATGCAAACATGGCTCGCATGTGTCATAAGACTCTAAGTCGAATGACCCAAGCACTCCAGTTTTGTGGAGTCTTGAAATGCGTTTTTCGTTTGCATGTCCTAAACGACAATGCCAAAAGTAAGTAGGGTTCAATTCATTTGATTTAACCCTCTTTGTATTAATGTTGTATATCGACTCTTTGTTTTGTAAATCAAGGATATAAAGGCCATTTTGCAACATGGCATTGCCATAAGAAATGCCTTGGCGACGAATATGAGCATTGCCATTTTTTAATAACAAAATCAAATTCATCATTATCCAAACATGAAACTGAAATAATGTTTCTGCTCATAGCAAGCACATAATAACAATTATTCAAAACAATACAAAGTCCGGAAGGTAAAGTGAGGTGATAGTCGCCTATCTCCATGGCAGCAACTCGTGCTCCATTCCCCACACGGAGGTCCACTTCATTCTTCCCAAGTAACCGCCTATTTCTTAGCCCCTGCACATTTGAACAAATGTGAGAACCACAACCGATATCCAATACCCAAGTGGTAGAAATAGAAAGGTTAATTTCAACAACAAAAATACCAGAACTGGACGCCTTGGCTCCATTCTTCTTTTGTTCTTCCTTGAAGAGAGCGCAATTCTTCCTCCAATGCCCTATCTTGTTGCAATGGAAGCAAGTGCTCTCACTCTCTTTGAGTTTTGGCGCCTTGGGCTTGGATTGGGCCTGAGGTGCACTCCCATTTGACTTGGGTTTTTGCCTTTCCCTTTCCCTTTCCCTTAGCGGTTCCCTTCTTAATTCCCTTTTGAACCATAAGTACGGGATTGGTCTTTCGAATGTTCTCTTTAGCATTCTTAAGCATCCCATGAAGCTCAGTGACTGACTTGTTCATTGCATGCATGTTATAATTCATCACAAATGGATCATAAGCAGCAAGCAATGATCCTAAGATCAAGTCAGTGGCCAATTCCTTTGGCACTAGTACCTCAAGCTTCTCAAGAGTATCAAGATACCCTTTCATCTTGAGTACATGGGTACTAACAGGTGTACCCTCAGCCATCTTGCAAGAAATTAATGCCTTTGTTGTCACGAACCTCTCGTGACGAGCTTGCTCTTGGAACATCTCCTTGAGGTGCACCATGATCGCATAAGCCTCTTGGTCCATAAATTACTTTTGCAAGTCAGGCACCATAGTGGCCAGCATCAGACAGGTCACATCGTTGGAGTCGCTCTTCTTGGTCTCAAAAGTTTCCTTTTGAACCGCAGAGGCATTTCTTCCTGGTTCTTCAGGCAAGGGGTGCATCCAAAACATACGACTTTTTCTCTTGCTTAAGAACTATTCTTAAGTTTCGAGACCAGTCTATGAAATTGGTGCCATTTAATTTGTCCTTTTCAAGGACCGATCGCAATGAGAAATTGTTGTTTGAAGATGCCATTTTCAATATACAATAAAATTTAGCAAGATTAAATGAGGTCTTATTTATGATCCCACAAACCGAATTAATATCCCTTTAAATAATTCGCGTTAGTGATTTAATATGGGCCAAGATCCACTTTTCACAACAACTTATTAGTCAAGCTGAGCTTGTACACCTAACAAGTTAAGTTACTTAGGTAGGAAAACTCCAATCATGTCTCGTACATGACTCTTGGATCAAATGGGTTAACATCTTAAGATGTTATAGCACAACCCATTTATTAGTTGCCTAGGTCCGAGCATCCCATTCCATGTTAAGTCCAACCTACATTCACAACCCATGCCTCACAAAGATAATCGGGGCGCATCTAGGACTCCTAGTCTACGTGACCGATGATCGATGCCTTGACATGTTTCGAATTAGGAAGGCAACTTTGTGACTTACTATTTTTTTAGGGATTCATTTTATTACGCTTACATGGCATACGCTTTGTCATCCATACATAGCATGCATATATATATAATTGCATAAAGTAAAGCGTGACAAACATGGGCCCAAAAACCTACAACTAAGATTCTATACTATTACATAAGAATCTTCGAGTTGGGCTTCTCCACTCCGGTGGGCTTCGTCTTGATTTACAAAGTCTTCAAGTATATTCTATTCTAAGAAATAAATGAAAAACTTTTACAACAAAATATAATGGCTCGCAGGCCATATTAATTACAAAACCCAGGGCCCATGAATGCACCATGCATATCCATTCATCACACCAAACTAGCAAATAAATATACATAACATTCATGGATAAAACAAAGTCCAATTTTATTTAATTTAGCCAAGCCCATTAATGGAAATTGTGTACTTGAACCTTTAAGAGATGACCCCATGATGGGCTTGGGCCGAAGCCCAATGGACTAAATCCTCTTATTGAATAAGTTCTCTTAAAAGCCCAAAACACAAACTAGTTAGATTTGTGCCATAAATCAACTCTAGTATAATTTTCAATTTTGCCATTTTTAATTTTATGTCATACAGCCCATAAACATTAAAAATACATATAATGTGTGCTAACATGAATTAAAAATAAAATCATGAAGAACACATATAATAACACACGGCATTCATGCAAAAACAAACAAACAACAAAACTAGTTGTTTAATGCTTATGTAATGCCATGAAATGCACAAACATTTAAATCAATTTTATGAGTCATTTACATATTCTAAATAAGTCCATAAATATTGATTTAATATTCTGTACCATTTTAATCTAAATGTTTTTTTTACCATTTTAATCAAAATAAAGCAAACAATGTTGAATTAAACATGTTAACAAACACAAACTTGTCATTGTTTAAGTGATTTTAAAATTAATCAATTAAATTGTCATGGACCAGAATTAAAACCAAATTTAAAATATGTCCAGACCTGATAATTAATCTTTAAATATCACTTACAAACATGCCAAAAATGTTTTTACATTTAATTTTGAAAACTAGTTGTTAAACTAGCAATTTACATGCCAACTAGCACCTAGTTTCATAATTAACATGTACCATCAGGTATAAATAATTAAATCCGACCATTACCAGCCCTAATAACATCTTAGGACAGTATATTAACATGTCATATTAATTATAATACCTATCTAATCAATTAAAATCGTTTTTACACCAAAACAATGCAAAAAACTCAAAACAGAAAATTTCAGATTTGCATGTTTTCAAAATAACGATTTTTAATTAATTTTTTCATGCATCTAAAGCACTAAAATAAAGCATGTCTAGGCTCTGATACCACTGATGGAATATGACATGGTATGATAATCATGATAGCATAGCGGGAAAACAAAAATAAAATTTTATCATACATACCATACATATCCAAAGATAGAATCGAAACATGCAATTTTAGGGTTATCGAACTTACAACTTTTGATGCCTTTTAAAACTTTTATTCCGATGATGACCAGCAACTAAGAAGGCTTTGTCCACCTTAGATCTCGATCACCAATGCCAAGGAATAGCCTTTTGCGCCACTCCCTCTATTCTCACACACACAATTACACCGTCGGCTTAAAAACGAGATTGCTAGATCTCTTTTTCGGTATTGTGTACGGGTTATAGTTTGAAGCTACAAAACTTGATTTTGTACTTCTTTAGACTGCTATTACTGCTCAATAACACAAGAGAATGAGGAACAATCCTTTCTCCTTGTGAAAAATTGAACAAAAGAATTAAGAGAGAAAGAGTCACTATTCACGAGTTACTATTCATGCCACAAAAAAATTAGGTTTAGGGTTTTATTTCTTTTAATATATATGCTTATCCTTTGGCAAGTCTTTGATCTGAATTCAACCATCCTAAGATGATTAATTCAAACTCTATCACTTCCTAAAGATAAGTAATATATTTTGAATTAAACTCCTTTGAATTTAAATTCAAATTTGAAATAAATCATAAGACATTTAAATAAATGAAATCACTTAATTTAAATAAATGCCATGTGCCGAAATTCCATGAATGATCTCTTGGAATTTCGGCTACTTCATTAAGTAAATAAGTGATTTAATTTAATTTAAATTCCTTTAGGCTTTAATACTCAATTAACTTAATTAATGTAACATAATTAATTAATTGAAATTAAACCTTGTGGGCTGAATTTTTCTCTCTCATGGACCAAAGCCCAATAGCAATTTTATAACCCATTACATACACTAATTTGACTTTAATTAAAAGCCCAAATTAATGTCCAATACTTAATTTAAATATTTTAAGCCCAATGCTTTGTGTGCGATCCTATAGGTCCATTTAATGTTGGCAATGAATTAATAAATTAATTCAAAGGCTATATATATTCTCTAGCAAGATATTATAGCATTCCAAATTAAATGAAAATGCATATGGCATTTAGTGACCTAATGCAATTTTGCATAGTCCCTTACCCATAAATATCAGAATTAATATAAGGCATGGAACTAGTCATCCTTATATATATTAATTCCTTTCTTGATATTCCAGTGACACTGAACTCTCAGATAAATAATGATTACTCATTATTTCATCTCGGTATGGCCATACACTTCTCAATTCACTGATCAAGTGGCCGGTGATATTTTTCTCTCTTATCGAGAGGGGTAATCCCTTCACTTCTCTCATGCTCTCTAACATGAATCAGTGCATACCCAATCATACCCGTACTTGTCACTCTGTTACGAGCACGTTAGGTGTATGTCAAAGTACACAGTAATTCATAAAGAGTTTCATAGAGATTTCAGGTCTAAGAACTCTGATACAAAACTTGCATATGAGAAACACTTATAACTTGTACCATGTAGTATTCTCATGAGCAGATCGAATCCAGATACCATGTTCTTTAACATGTATCTATGATCTCTGATTGACACTCTTGTCCTAATGATCCGTAAGACAGAACTCATAAGATCAGAGAGAGCATACTAGTCTTAATTCATTTGTTATTCCCATAACAATGACTGACTAGGGATATTTAGAATGATGTCTCATTTGTTTCAAGGTCTTACAATCTATGTGCCTCACACATGATAACTTAAACCGAAACGACATTCTTGGATAGTTTTATCAATTGATATGCACAGGAATACAAAGGATAAAACAAATGCCTCATTTTATTAATTTCAAGTGTTTCGTTACAATGTATTGGGGCTAGGGCTTACACTAACAATGACAACTAAGTTTGGCAAGAAAAGTTATATGGCTTTTAAGATTAATTTGGAGAAAGTCTGTGATAGGATCAAATGGAGCTTTCTTTCAGATACTCTTTGAGATGTTGGAATTCCAAATATGCTTTAATCTGTGATCATGAATTGTGTTTCATCTGTAAATCCTTTAGAATGGCTTCTTAACTTTTAAGTTTAAACCTACAAGGGGACTTAGATAATGGTGTCCATTATCTTCTTAACTTTTTGTTCTCTACATGGAAAGGCTTACACAGATTATTAAAGTGGCAATTGATAACAAAGCTTGGCATCCTTTCAAACTTAGTTGTAATGGCCTTCCTTTATCCTAGATTTTTAGTGCCGATGATATTATCTTTTTTTTAAAGAAGCTAGTACTAAGTAGGCTTATATTATTATTCATATTCTTAATATTTTGGGGAAGTCTCGGGTCAACTTGTAGGTGCTACCAAAACTCAAGTGTTTTTCTCTAAGAATGTTCCTGTTTAAATGCACAAAGCTATTACTAACAAGTTAAAGTTCAATAAAGCAAATGACCTTAGAATTATCTTTGTGTCCCATTTCTCCATTCCCATATTACAAGGAATAGTTATAAATCCCTCCTAAATAAGGTGTGAAGTAAACTTTTTTCTTGGAATGCTACTAAGATCTCTTTTGCTAGTAGGGTGACCCTAGCTCAGTCAGTATTGGTAGTTATTCCTACATACATTATACAAACAACGAGGATCTTACTGGGCCTTTATAAAGACATAAAAAATAACATATGAGGCTTTATATAGGGTAGCAATGCAGATAAAAAAAATTCCCTTATTCCTTGGGTTAATATCAAACTACCTAAATATGCATGAGGTTTTGAAATCAGAAACATCACTCGACTTAATTATGCCTTTTTTATGAAACTTAGATGGAATATTATTTTTGATGCTGATAAATTATGGGTGAAAATTGTGAAAGCGAAGTATAAGTTTCCCCATTCTAAAAATGGTACTATTACACCTTCAGTTTCTTATTCGGTGGTTGGGAAAGGAATTTGTAATTCTTTAAACAAAGTATAGGCTTATAGCTTTTAGGCAATTGGATAGTTATAAATCTAAATTTTGGACAGATAAATGGTCCTAGGGCTAAATTGTTGTCTCCTGCATTTTATTTTGGACTTAAATGTTGCCATTAATACAGAAGGCACAATGGCTAATTTTGCTGTTGATTTTTCTTGGAACTAGTTGTTATTTCTCAACTTCTACCTTATAATATTTTCAATTTGATTGAACCATTTCTTACCTTTGATCCTAGTTAATTTGGGTTTAGATTTTATATGTTGGGAGCCTACTTCTTCGGGCTCTTTTTTTATTAAGACAACTTACTCATCTTTTATTAATTTTAATATTCCTAATGGATTAATTATTAGAGTCCTTAAAGAGTTAAGCTCTTTCTTTGATATGTTCTGTATAGTGGTCTTCTCACAAATCAAAAAAGGGAGCAAATACATATTGTTGCTTCTGATACTTACTAGGTGTGTTCATCTTGTTTGAAATCTATTGAACATATTATCTGTAACTGCTTTCCAGCAATACAATTATAGAGTTCAATTATGCCTGTTGATTTTCACAATGATTTTTATAACCACCATGAGAATGTATCGAATTAGGTTATTTTAAATCTCAAACAAATAGAGGTTTATATTAAAAAAATTCCTTGCCCTCTCTTGGTTGGTATCAGTTGTTAGGTGCTTTGGAACAGAAAAACATTGTTTTATTCACCTTGATCTACCTCTCAACCGTAGAGCTTACTCATGATATCCTTAATATAGCTTATAATGCTACTGATAAATCTATTTTCATTCATGGTAATTTAGTGACTTTGATCCAACTAAGAGCTATGGTGTGGAAGCCTTTTGATGTATACCATCTCAAAATTGATGCTTCAATGCTTTCCAGTTGCAGAGATAGTACAGGGAAATGGTTAAAGGTTTTATGGGTAACATAAGCCCTTGTAAGATTTTTAAGGCAGAAACTTTGGCCATCCTCCATAGCATGATGATGGCTAAGGATTTGGGTTTACAAAGACTTATCATTGAAAGTTATAGTTTGGGTGTTATTGATGTGATTAATAGAGTTATAGTGTTTTCTGTTTAATATCATTCCCTTTTCAACTCTATCAAGCAAATTATCAGCTTTTTCTAAGAGTTCAATTTTTCCATACTCAACGTAAAGCAAATCTCAATGTTGATCATCTTTCCCATCATGCTTCTAATTTTTCTCCTCGTGTGCATTTTATGGATCAGGCCCCTGTTAATGTTAAGAATTGGTTTTTTCATTATTTGTGTCGCATCACGTATTTTAGATAGTTTTTTGTTTGTATTTTTTAGGGCTTTGGCCTTCTTTCTTCATAAAAAATGGTCAATAAATTAAAAAGAAAAATGCCAAGACTTAACCAATTTCAATCAAATTAAGCTTTGATTTAGGTCTATGCAGAACCGGATTGAAAAAAAAATTGAATCAAACCGAATGGATTTTGGTGTGTTTGATTTGATAATTTTGGTTAATTTGTTTTGATTCTTAAAATTGAGAAATCAAATTATTAAAGCGATTGAAATTATAAAAACTCATTGTGTGTGTGTTCAATAGTAAATCCTTACCTGAATCTAAATCCCTAACTAGGCTTGTGCAAAATCGAATCAAAACTGAAAACCAAATCAAATGGATTTTGGTATATTTGTTTGGTCCTTCTATTTTTTTTTTGTTTTTGAGGATAATGCTGGGTCCTAATGTTTTTGGCTTGTAATAAGGACTTTTCCTTGGGTTTTTGTTGCTACTTTTTTAGGTAGGTAAGATTTTTGGTTTTGTTTTTGCTCTTTGGTCAGTATGTGACCTCTCTGTTCTTCGGTATATTCTAATTATTTGTGATTGAAGCTACAATTTAGCAACTAACCCATTATGTTTGTGTTATTATACAAATATTTGTAATTTTTTACCACCTAAAATTGGAATCTTCTTAATCACTTTAAGAAGTAATACATTGATTATGTTGAGTTTGCATATTCTTTTATCGCGCTTCTTAATCAAGAACATTATATTTTCATAATCACATAACTGTTGTGATAGTCTTAAATTGTAACTATGTTTTTAGGTAGTTTTAAGTCTATTTTGTAGTATTATTATTGTTAATTTGTTTGTTTTAATGTTTAAAGTTTGAATGTTTTGAGTTTTGAGTGATTGAGTTTGATTTTTGGTTATTTTATAGGTTTCTCTATTAAAAATAGTTAAATCAACCCGACTGAAACATGTAACATCCCTACCGAGTTCTTCAGTGCTTTTCTCGTTTCATTCCAGTAGCCAAGAACCCGATAAAGATAAAACCATCCCTTTCGATTCCCTTATATGCTTTCCATCCAATAGTTTAAAACTCAATAAGGATAAAAACATTCCCACCGAGTTCCTTTAAAGATGTAACCCATTAGTGAAGAACCTGGTAGGGACACAAAGGCATCCCCATCGAGTCACTCCAGCTTCCAGGCAAAAGTAATCAACCCGACAGGGAATACCTTTCATGCCTGCTAGGTTTGTTTAGCAGCAGATTTGACTTTTTAAGAAGTTTTATACAGTTAAAGTGTTTTAGTGGCAGTAGGACTTCTTTTATTTTAGGTCTTTTAAGTATTGATATAAAAAGGAAAATTGAGAGATGATTTGGGGAGAGTAGTTTGGAGGGTTTTATTTCTTTCTTTTAGGCACTGTAAATTAGGGTTTTATTTTCTCTTGTTAGCTTAGATTTAATTTGGAGATACAATGAGGATTTCAAGGTTGAAGAAGAACAAACTTTAAATTTTATCTTCTATTCATCAATGGTTTATTCTGAACTTCATCTTTATATTTTAATGATTATATTCTCGATGTTTGAGTAGTTCATTTTGTTTAGGAATTCTTGAACCATATTTGTATAGGAATTTTGAGTTTAATGAATATTTTCATATTTTTTTCTATTGTTCTGTGATTAATATTGCATTTACACTAATCTTTGGGTTTGATTTTTAGTGTATCAAGAGATGATTATATATTGAATCTGAATGTTAATTGTATTTATTTATGTCTTATTCTTTTATTTTCTACATCTAGTTATCTTTATATTCCGAAATGAGGTTTTGATTCCTATGTGTAGATTATATTTAGTTTAGGTGTATTGGAAAATAGATGAATTTTTAAATGGATGTTCTGAGGGGAAATTTATTTGAGATATAAGAATTTATGAACCCGAACTGAAGCTAGTTATTAAGTTGTGCTTAATCAGGTAGTTTAGTAATTTAGAATGGTGTTCTAAGTAAGAGACCTATTTTGAGTTGGATTTTTTTTGGACATTCATATTAATATTGCTTTATTCGATTCCAATTACATTTATAAGAATATAATTTCCTAAGAATTAATTTCAATTTTGATAATTTCCTTGATGACCTTGTGTTAATATAGGCTTTATTCAGGAATGTTTTGTTTCCGTGAATTTTTTTAAAACAAAAACTTATTCAGTTCATCCTCTGTATTTTGGTTTTTGTAAAACTCAATAAGAAGTGTTTTTCTAAATGGAAACAAAAAATAAAAATCCACAAAAGATGGATTTTAGGTTTAGATTTTAATTTGCTACTAATAAGATTTTTTTTCTTTTCTGTAGAGCTTCGTCAGTCTATCAAGCTGCCGCTGTCATCCACCGTTACCACTTCTTGAGTGCTGTTGTCATCCACCACCTCCTACCACCCACTTCTAATTTATCACCATCGATTGCAAAGAAGAAAAAAAGCTCATTATACTATTATTATGCTACTTTTTTATGTTTTCTTGATTTTTTTTAATTGATTGTATTCAATGATGTATAAAGGGTTTTCTTATAGGTTCTTCTGCTATATATGCATCATTTGGTCCTTTTTTCGTAAATTTTGCATTGGTTAAGGTCTTGATGTCTGATATATTAAGTTGAAATGTCAAATGGGGTTCTGTTTTGTTTTGATTTGTATTTGTGTTTGAGCTATAGCTTTTGTTCAATAATTGATATTTTATTCTTTTGCCTAAAGTAATAATAGTATCCCAACCCTCTTTTAACTCAATTGATTCATTAGTGACTCAGTATCCATTTTTGCCTTTCAATCTCAACTTAATTTCTCACATTATACAATTTAGGCCTTGCCTCCGATATCGGCTTAGCTGCTAGAACACAAAACAAATTATCTTCTAGCGTACCAATAATATTCCATTTGTAAACTAAGGATGGTGATTATGATATTGAATTTCACCTTGTAGCAATTGTCATTGATGACTAAATATTGGATTAAAGCTATTGGTGACTAAAGTTTAATTATCAAGTATCTATTGGGTCTAATGATTGAATTAGATGGTGTAGTTTTACAATAATATAACATTATGATATCTTACTTGTAGACTTATGCAAAAATTTTTTACGTTAATGAAAGTCCATGGTCAAAAAGAAATGTTTTAGATTATCTCAGGATTATGCACTGAATTTGTATTAGCTAAGACTTGGATGTGTGAGAATAGAAGAAAATAGCATAAGAAGCAAGTGTATATACTTATCTATCACTTTTATGTTTGTAGATAGTGAGAATATATAGCTAGATTTTCATATCTCTATGTGCTATTTTGGATCTTGAATTGTTGATACCTAAGGTGACCTTTATCAGTCATCATGTTTATGAGGTATGATAGCATTCTAAAGTGTTGTTCATAGGGAAACAAATATTCATTCTTATCAATTTAAAGGGGAAAATCCAATTCTAAAGTTATTTGCTTTAATTATTCAAATTTTGAATTTTGTTTCATTTTGTGAATGTTATTTTTCTGTCTCACCATAAGTTAATCCTCCATTAGAAGTCATATGTTATTTGATTGACAAGGTAGTGGCATCATAACACCACACAGGCTATAGTTTCTCTTAGAATCATTAGCTCATACGCAAATAAGAGTTCAGGCGAGAGTCATGTATTCTTCATTTGCATTTTGGTTTGCTGAATAAAAGTCACCGTTAGATGTAAGATGCTGATATGTACGAGATTGTGGCAGGCTTTTTTGCATGCTTCAGTTGCTTGTTGTTGGAAGCTTATTGTAGAATGTGTTATAGTAGGTGATCTAGAAGATGTTATTGCAGTAAAGGTCAGTATTGACATAAATTTCTTGTGCTTTGTTCTTAGTATTCTATGTTTTGGTTCATATTCAATGCATGTGCATAGGGATGTGGACAAGTTGTACTCTTTTTACCATGTTGTATTTAGGCATTGCATATTGATTACTCTTACTCTATTCAGGCTCCTGATGTTTATAAAGATGCATAGGATCTTTTGAAGGTGACATTCTAACATTTGTTCTGTTCACATTAATGTTCCAAGAGTTTATTTGACAGTTTGAAGTTAAATTTTTAAGTCCTAAACATTTCCTTGGAATACAGGGAGCTGGTGGTGTTCTAGTTCTAAGAGGGTTTGGGGATAAAGTGGTGTAAGGGAAAATTTTTGTTGCAAAATATACTCATGAAACAAAGTTCCATTTTTTAGAATTTGCTTGGGGATGTAAATTGCTATCATCAAATTTGCCTGATCTATTCTTTGTTTGCAAATCCTTGTGTCATATTTATGCTTGAGGTGTGCTGATATAAGAGGAAAAGAATAGTTAGGCAACAAAGAGGAAGTCTTTATATTATGACAATTTGCATTCCATGCTTCTTTATTGGCACAAGTACTCTTAGCTTCTCCCACCTTTGTATTCAATTGCTTTATATTTTATGGAAATTTTTTTTAAGAACAAATGTATGTCATTGTTATTTATTGTCCAAATTAAATCTATTGTGAATAATATTATTTATATGGATTTTTTATGTGAATGAATTATAATAATTATAATAATTGATATTTATGTTGTTAATTTTTCTTAAACAATAAATAATAGCGCAAAAAATTGTAATGATTTTTTCAATGCAATAAATTTTAAAATTTGAATTTCATTAAGTATTTATTATTTAAAATTAATAATCAGATTATATATATATATATATATATATATATATATATATATATATATATATATATATATATATATATATATATATTAATGGATATTAGAATATTTTTTAAAAAAATAAATAGCAAAACGGTTTTTAAAAAATAAATAACAAAAATTAAAAATAGTTTTTGGATTTTAAAAAACTAAAAACATACAAACTTACCAAACGTACCCTTAATTGTTAATTTTTTTATTTAATTTCCTATCTAGTTTAGATGTCCCTTCAATTCAAACTTGGGGAATATCTCAGATTAATTTCATTTTATTATAGATATTTTGCTTAACAATTCCTTTTTCCTTGGGTTTGATATTCTTGGGGTCCTAAATATATTCTACTATATTATTTAAGCAATCTAGTATACTTGCTAGACACTGGTCATATTGCATTTGGATTTGAATAATTAAAGTATCCTTGCAATTGATTGTTTTCTCTTAACGTTTAAGGCTATGAAAATTCATTACTTTTTTTTATTAATGTTAATTAATTAACTATATTCTCTAGATATTCTTATTATTTTATTGATCTTGCTTCCTATACTATATTACATGCCTAGCTGTTAAAGTATTGTGTCCTCCTATACTAAATCTTTACTATTTTACTCCTTCAAAAATACTCTCAATGTGATCAAACTATGTTTAATGAAGATAAAAATAGTAAAGAAAAATGTGGAAAAAATAAAATCTTGCAAAGACTAATATTTAAAACTGTTGCATAAATAATAAAAGACATTGTTTTTCAACCTGCTTTTATTATAATAAAATTGAGGATCCAATAAAAGTTAAATCAAAAAGAGAATCAGCAAACTATTATGCCATTAGTGCCGCATCACTAACAAATATATATATATATATATATATATAATCATTGAAAACTTTATATTTGATTTAAATTTATTTTGGCGATTTATTATTCAATGATTTATTATGCCATTATATCTTTGATTTAACTTTGTTCTTATTATTAATCTTTTGAGCTAGGTGCCACTACTTTACTGCTAATTATTGGCTATTGATGTACTATTTAGGGATTATTTAATTTAATTTTATTATTGTTGTGTAATTTGCATTTTCATTTGGTATTTGTGTGTAATAAGCATATAATATTGCCTTTTTATTTTTATTTTTTATTTATTTTAGGCCTTTGTTCAAGATAAGACTTAAACTTCCATCACTCAAGGTGAGATACAAACTCTCAACACTAAAGATCGTTTTCAAACTCAATTCAAGACCAATCAACATACAAAATCAGAGCCAATGTCTAAAATTTTAAAGAGGAAAGTTACTAGACCAAGATCGAAGGTTTGGGATCACTTTGTCAAATTCACAAGTGCAATTATTGCTTTAAAGAATTATTTTTGTGATCTTAAGAAAAATGGTACAACAATACTTAAAAAGCACATTAGTGTAAAAAATGTCTCGAGACTCAAGATACACAATCAAAATTGAGCTTTAAAGTTGATATTGAAGTTGGAAGTCTTGCTACTTGGAAATTTGATCAGAAATCTATGAGAAAATATTTAACTAAATTGGTAATTTCAACTGAATTACCTTTAAGCTTTATTGAAAATAATGCATTTAGGAAATACATGGCTCTTGTGCAACCCAAATTTAAGATGCCATCTAAATTCACCATGTGTAGATATTGTTTTCAAATTTATGTTGATGAAAAGACTAAACTTAAGCACTACTTTGAAATTAGAAAAAAAAACAGACTTTGCCTTACCATATACACTTGGACATCAATTCAACAAATTAATTATATGTGTCAACATGTCATTGGATTGATGATGAGTGGAAATTACATAAAAAGATCTTGAACTTTTGTGTTGTCTTTAATCACAAATACAAAGAGTTAGGTATTGAAGTTGAAAAATATTTTAATGATTGAAAAATTGAGCGTGTTTTCACCATTATTATGGATAATCAAGCTCCAAATAAAATTGCCATAATTTTTTTGTAAAGAAATTTAATGATTAGGTCATAGTGTTTTGAAAGGAAAGTGGTTGCATATGAGATGTGCTGCACATATATTTAATTTGATTGTGCAAGAAGGCTTGAAAGAAATAGAAAATTTAGCTAAAAGGGTCAGAGTGGTTGTGCATTATGTGAGGTCATCTTGTAGAAGAATTAGAAAGTTCAAAAAAAAGTTATGAGTATGAAAAATTCATTATAAGCAAATGTTATCTCTTGATGTCCTAATTAGGTGGAGCTCCACTTACCTTATATATGTTAAACATAACCTAAAAGTTTGAAAAGGATTTCAAGTAGTTAGATGATGTAGATCCCTTCTTTAGAATTGATTTGTAAGGAGAAAATGAGTGGTCGATGTGCCTAATACAATTGATTGGGATAATGTGAGAAGAATGCTCACTTTTTTGAATCATTTTTATAAGTTTACTTTAAAAAATTCTAGTTTTAAATATGTGACATACAATGCTTTTTTATGAACTTTACATGATATATTATTTTTTAGAAGAGTGAAAAAAAGTAAGTGACGTTGACTTGTCATTGATGGCAACAAAAATGAAAGTGAAGTATGATAAATATTAAAGAGATTTAAAGAAAGTTAACCATGTAATTTATCTTGGTGTTGTTTTGGATCCCCAATATAAGCTTTAATGCCTGAAATTTGCTTTTAAAAAGATGTTTGGAGCAAAAGATGGTGAGTTGATGGAATTTATAATCAAAGATTTGTTAGATAGATTATATGAAGAATACAAAGATAAAGATTCAAGTTCAAGTTTAACCCAAAAAGATCCAATGGAACAAGATGATTTTATCATTATGATGCAATTGGATGAAACTAAGAAGTTGAAGAGAATTTTTGAATTGGAATACAAGAGTGAAGTCCTAGGTGAGAATTCAAGTAAAAGGACTGATATCACAATAAAAAAACTGCCAATTAGCGACGGCACAATTTCCGTCGCTAATTTTGCGACGGATTAGCGACTGTTTTCTAATTGCGTCGTGAGAATGATATTTACTATTTTTTGCGATGAAATAGCGACGAAATTAATAAACAGTCGCTAATTATTGGCGGGAAGAGTACGAGCCCTGTTTTGCGACGGAATTAGCAACAAATTTTTCCGTTGCTAAATTTTATAATTTTTTATTCAAGAAATTTGTTCCAGAAATTTTAGCGACTAACATTTTAGTCGCTAATTTTGGCGGGAAAATTTAGCGCCATTTTTGCGACGGTTTAGCGACGAAAATTTTTCTGTCGCTAATTAGTATTTGTTACATTAATACGATTAGCGACGGAAGTATGTAATCGCTAATCCGTCGCAAATAAATTAAAAAATAAGTTTTTTAATTTCACTTCCATGGTTTATGTATAATTTCAAGTAATTTTAATATAGACCATATAAAATGAATATTTTCTTTTATAAAAGAAAATTATAAATTATTTTATAAGTTGATAATAATTTTTTATCAATTATACCAAAATCTAATGTTATTTATTTAGAAAATTTATATTTTGAATCATAATAATAAACTAATTGTTATGATTATTATATATTTACGTGTTCAAGATTAATAAAAATAAATATTTATAAAATTTATTATTTCATTTAAAATAATAATAAAAAAATTTGTAATTTATTTTTATTTTAAAAAATTTAAATCAAATATTAAATTATTAGGAATTAAATTGATTTGTTTATCAATTATCCCAATTTTGAAAGTGTCCAAAGACTATTGAATATGAAATTTGGGCTTAGTCAGCATGAAATATTTTGAAAGACTACGAGACATAGTTTCAATTAAAAATTTGTATTGTTCGCACAAAATTATTAGTTAGAATTATTCATTGCTATTTTTATCAAATTTAAAAAGGTGACATAAAAATTTTAAACTCTTATCCAAATAGGAACCTGAGACCTAATTGAATATTGAATTTAGTAATGAATAAAGGATCATGATTAAAGAGAGACCAAAATAAAGATCTCCGAACCTAATTTTCTCATTTTGTCGAAAATATTTCAAAATTATTGTACATAAATATTGCTAATGTGCCTTAAATATAAGCATTTTATTAATTTCATACTTTTATCAAGTTAAAAACGGGTTGCAGACCATTAGATAAGATGTTATCTTTCAATACGACCGAAAAAACCACTCGTATCGCCATAGTTAAACTATCTTTAAAGTATAAATACTTTTCCTATTAATTTTCTTTTCTATGATTTTAATACTACTGCGGTTACCTAATTGAGTGGTATGGAAGACTGAGAAAACTTACTGATTTGAAAATAGAGAAATGGCTTTGAAATTCTAAACATGACCAGATTAATAAATAAGTTAAGATATTATCTGATAAATCCAAATATATAGTCCATTTGAATCTGCATGTTTACGGTTTGGTTGGATCTTCAAATACAAATTGAACAGCTTTTATAGGAAATAGTGTAAGTAAAGATTTAACGGTTAAGTATTTACCGTTAGATCGGCCTGATTTTTGGCGAGTACATTTGAAACTCCTTGTTGTTAATTTTGAACGGTAAAGATTAGTTTTTAAGGTCTGTAAGTTCAATTTTTATTGCAAAAAATAGGTTGTTTTCTAGATTTTTTACGTAATGACCAGTTTTGTATATGAAAATAATCGGAAAATTATTTGCCGTTAGATTGGCCTGATTTTTGGTGAGTACGTTCAAAACTCCTTGTTGTTAAGTTTGGACGGTGAAGATTAGTTTTTAAGATCTGTAAGTTCAATTTTTGTTGCAAAAAAGAGGTTGTTTTTTGAATTTTTTACATAATGACCAATTTTGTATGTGAAAACGATCGAAAAATCATTTGCTGTTAGATCGGCCTAGTTTTTGGTGAGTACGTTTGAAACTCCTTGTTGTTAATTTTGAATGGTGAAGATTAGTTTTTAAGATCTGTGAGTTCGGTTTTTGTTGCAAAAAAGAGGTTATTTTTGTGATTTTTTACGTAATGACCAGTTTTGTATACGAAGATGATCGAAAAATCATTTGCCATTAGATTGGCCTGATTTTTGGTGAGTACGTTAGAAACTACTTGTTGTTAATTTTGAACGGTAAAGATTAGTTTTTAAGGTCTGTAAGTTCAATTTTTGTTGCAAAAAAAAGGTTATTTTCTGGATTTTTACGTAATGACCAGTTTTATATACGAAAACGATCGAAAAATCATTTGCTGTTAGATTGGTAATGTATTATTTGTATTTTATACATTATTATTAGTAATGTATTATATGAATTCTTAATTATTATATTTTTTAATTATTTTTAAAAGATAATACTTTTTTATTCATTATTTCAAAATATAAAGTAATTTATTTAAAAAAATTACATTTTTAATATTAATAATAATAATAAACTAATGATTGCAATATTATATGAATTCACCGGTTTGATTCAAAGATTTTGAAGGATCTGTAAATAATAAGTTATTATATAGATTTTGTAACGCTCCAAAAATTTAAATCGCGCGAGAGTATTTTTTTAACACGTGCAAAGTATTTTGATACTAGGTACAAAGGCCAATTTATTAAGGATATGATAGAAATTTGCATAATTTCAAGAATTTTAAATTAATAATTATTAAATAGAGTAAAATTTAAGAACAAACCATAAGAAAGGATAAATTTTAATTTAATAACTAATAATTATAATATATATATATATATATATATATATATATATATATATATATATATATATATATATATATATATATATATATATATATATATATATACACACACACACATATAAATGTCAAAAATCTCTAGAAAGTCCTAGAGAAAGTGCCCTAGTCACAACGTCCTTGCCCTCTCCCTCTGATCGGGGATCGGAAACGAGAGAGAGAGAGTCTGCGTTGCTATGAGAAGCCGGTCACTAACATCAGCCTCTTTCCTCCGCCATCTTCGTCGCACTCCATCATCTCTGTCGCGATCTCTACTTTGCAGTTTCTCTCTCTCAAACCGAAAGCTTCTCTGACCGATTCCAGCAGCGAAAGACGATGCGAGCAACACCGAAGGACTCATGGTGGTCGTGCTATCATTTCGGTGTCTTCAAATTTTTCTCACTCACTGGTGATAGCCAGATCGAAAAAGGGGTATGCTAACTATTCCAACAGGGATTTCGGCCAGACCACGATGCGTTGGAGCACGTGAATGCTTCCAGGAGATTACCGACAGCCCCAACTCTGTTTTGGCAGTAGCAGTGCATGGCCAGCGAAGCTCCAGTGACCAAGGACAGGTTTGAGAGAGCTAGATATTTGTTTGATTTGCTATTTAATGGTGTTATTATTTCGTTTGTCTATCTTATTTGGCTTATTAAGAATGAATGTGGTTTAAAGGCTATGAAATGAAATGCTAAGTGTTGTAGAATAGATAATCAGATTCTTTATTCTTGAAAAAAAAACTTTGGGTTTAAACCTTTAATCTTGATGAAGTCAATACCTGTTCATTTGACAGAGCTAAATAAATATTCACTTTTTTTTATATGATGTTTGTTCTCGTCACTACAAGAAAAATGCAAAATAGCGAGGACTTTTTTCCTCACTAAATAATGATTTTTCGTCGCTAAATTAGTTTAGCGAGGATTTAGCGAGGACAAAAATTTTGTAACAAAAGTCATCCTAGCTGAATTTAGCGACGACTAAAGTCCTCGCTAATTTTTGCAAGGACTAAATCATCGCTAATTTTTGCGAGGACTAAATTTTTGCGAGGACTAAATTATCGCTAATTTTTGCGAGATCTAAGTCCTCGCTATATTTTGCGAGGATTAAATTCTAGCAAAAATAGCGAGGACTAAATCCTCGCAAAATTAGCAAAATTAGCGAGGACTAAATCCTCGCAAATAGTCCTCGCAAAAATTTAGCGAGGACTGATGTCCTCGCAAAATTCAGCATCAATCCTCGCAAAATTCAGCTAGGATTAATTTTGTTACAAACATGAAATTTTATCATGAGATTTATGTTCGCTAAATGTTGATATAAACTTATTTTTATTAATTTAATATGAAAATTTCATTATTTAAACAATAAACTAAAAAATAACAAATTTATATTTATTCAATATTTAATATAAAAATATATATATTAATGAATAAATTGTTATTTACAAGTGTATAACATAGCTAATAATAACAAAAAAGAGCATTAAAACATAAAACTGAAGCAATGACAGAGCAATCCACTAGTTGTCTGCATAAAACCATAGAAAGAAACTATGGAAAAAAGAACTACAATATGCAAGTAAATAATTCTATTGGTTTTATAACTAAGATATAGTTTACTGGTCATTAATGTCTTTTTCTATTGTTTGGTTTACCATTACATAAATGCAGCACAAAGGACCCTGAAATATCACCAGTTTGTTTTAAGTTGCACGAGAATCCTTGCTACTACTAGAGTCATCAAGGATATTTTGCTGCAATTCATGAAGTGTTCCCCAGTATATAAGATTAATCCTTGCGCAACTTCACAATCTCATAGACGGCTGAAAAGTCAAGGTCCCCTAATCTCATGCTTCTGGCCTTCTTGAATGCCTGTAAAAATATGAAGTTGTAAGTTTAGTTCAATGATAAAAAATCTGCTGGTAAAATTTGGCAATCATATGCATGCATATATAGAACGAACATTTCCAAAATAATATATACATGCATGTATAGCAGAAACAAAAGATATACAAAATATCCTGATATAGAAGGAACATATCCAAAATAATATGTACGCAATTGAGGTAACTAGCTTAACACGTCCTAAAAATTCAGGGGTAAAATCAAGTTTATTTGTGCTGAAAACAAAGATTACATTTTTAAAGTAATCATTGTCCTTGAAACTTGGCCATTCAAACAACCAAATTTGAGCCAACGTACAGCACAATAATTAAAAGTCCTCAAACTTTAGCTCATAATAGTCAAAAGCATGAACTAGGAAACAGTAGTAGTGAGGATCATAATGTTCATACATGAAAACATGTATATAAGTCAAGGGACAAAGAAATTAAAAAAAAAGAAAGAATTGAAACCGAAAATGCCTCTAAAATCTAGAAGCAATTCCAGTTGGGGTTTTACACAGCGATAGCGCAAAGGCACAAATAGCCTTAAATCACAAAAACAAGCCAGAATTTTTAATACAAAAAAACATAGGCATAGCTAAAATTGAATGACAATTTAAATACATGTGATTTCACAGCAATCAAACATGATATTGAGTTTGAATTTGCTAAATGGTCAAATAATTTACGGTTGAGTAATTCTTCTATAGAAGTTTGAATTAGAAGCACCTGGATATGCAGATAAAAGGCAAGCTGAACAATCACTTCATCGGGGTTTGGTTAATGTGTTGCTTCCTGTAATAATTATTAATATTGAGTTTGTAATGCAATTCACAGTTGATAAATTCTTGATTGGTCGCGTTAATAAGAGTCCTTTCACATGGTATGCTTTTTGAAAATTAGCAGTCTCATCAAAGAGTGAACAAAGAATTTTACCTGAATCTAACTCTTCTAAGCTCCCTTTTGCCAACTGGCAAGGCTCTGATGGTGATGTAAACTCCTGGTTCATCCTGTTCAACCCACTCAGTTTCCATATCACTGGCATTGCTGATTGACAGTTCCCCTGAGCGGTCTGCCTCTCTTGATGAGCTACTTCTTATAGAAGCATCCATGGATGATGTCTCTGTCTTGGCCCCACTAATACTAGAGAGTTTTGGAGTGGAGTTCAGGCCATTTGAATCACAATAATGGCGGGCTTGCATTGGATGATGATCAAGAGATTCTGAAGATGAGTAACCCATCCCTGTTGGTCGATACAAATTGCGAGGTAAACGTTCTCTGGTCAGTGGTGGTGTAACAGGGCTGTCTTCTGCAGACTCCATCTTTGAACTCTGTGCCAGATTTTAAAAGATCACATTATCAGAATTAAAAAAAAAAAATTCATTTGAAACAAATAATATTAATGTTCAGAAGCCTTGATTTTGATAAAATTATGACAATAAAACAGTGAATTAGTGATAAACATGAGTTTTTGGCACGTTCAATGCAAGCAATAAGGGCCAATTAAAGATAATACGGTTACTCTTATAAATTGCATCATCAACCTGAAATCTGATTAACAAAAATTCAAGCATGAGAAGATAATTTTTCCTAGAAAGGCATGGATTGAAATTTTATAAGATTTTCAAATATAGAAATTAAGTGAGTCCACATCATGCATTACATATTCACATGATTCGATTTGAAGCTCCAAACCTATATGTATTACCTGCATTTTAATTAGAAGATGTATTACCTAATTTATGAAGAATCACCTCTATAATCCTAATTTATGAATAATCACATGAGTACCTAATTTATGAAGATTGGATTGCAAAGACATTACCTCTATAATCCTTGTTCTCTAACATCCAAGCATGTGCAATCTGCAGTTTGGATACATTTACAAATAAAAGCCCAAATTAAACATAAATGAACATGTTTAGATCTGAAGTAAAAATTAAGGTATTGCTCTTGTACAACCATTCAAAGCACTAATATATTCTCTAATCATATTGATGATAAGAAAAAACATTCCACGATAATGACAGACATCCTCAAAAAGATGTTGGAGGATTAATTTCACGTCACCTAGCAATGTCCTGAACAAAAATAGGTAAACTGCACAAATCAATGCTTCTCTAGCAGCAGCAACAACACCTGAGGAGAACCAATACACAGAACCAGCCAGTGTTTTGTGAAGTTTTACTTTTTAAGCTACAACTACATAAATTTTCAATCTGTACCAACTCTCAAAGAATTTCCATTTACGTTTTTCAAAATTTCAAAAGACACTTAAATTATACAAGGATTTACAGGACATGAAGAATGCTGCAGTCCAGGCCTTTCAAAATCAGAATATCCATTCTAATACAAACAAAAATCTACCGCAAAAAATCACCTGAAGGCTGTTGGTCCCAGCAGCAAATTTGCGGTGATCATTATTACTCAGGAATGTTGCAGATGTAAACCATGTCGGAGTAAATATACCAAGGCTGTTTTTAGGAGGCTGGAGAACCGGTAAATATTAAAATGTGTGGAAAGCTAAAATAGATATGTGAGAAAATCTTACTATAATTAATTTCGGGAGAGTTCATCATTTCTAATTTTCAAAGGCCACTAAACTATAGCATCAACATCAATAGAATCGTCTCCTGCCATGACCTGTATATTCATTTACTTCGAGGAAAATCATTGTTCTGTTTCATCATAGTTCATGCAAACATAAACAGAAAAACACTGTCAAACCTCTTTGAACCCATTAGTAAGAGCATCCCTTCCCATAATTCCACTAGCCCAAGTTACAATGAGGGGAGTCCAGGAACCCAGTTTTCTTGCTAACTTAAACATACGGATCAATAAATTAAAATATCAGATCGTAAGAAATCAAATTAGCCAAAAACAATAGAAAGTAGAGGTATGATCATCATACAAACTCAATAGTTTTCTCCATGTCAAAGCCATTTCCAAAAACATTTGCAATTGCAAAATGCGGACGAATGGGCTCCGAAAGAACCTTATAAAGAACCTCTTGTACTGCAATCTGTCATTGTATACAGAAAAATAAAAATTAAAAAAAATAAAAAAAGAAATGCATTAGAGAACATAGAATCTTGGTGGGAATTAATTAAATTAGAAAGAACTAGCCATAATTAACGAAAACGAAGCAAGGATAAAGGTATGGTTAGAGCAATATGGAAACTCACGTCAGCGGAAGAATTGAGAGAGAGAGCAGAGGCAAGCTTAGGGCGAAAAAGAATTCGATTGCAGAGTCGAGACCAAGATTTGCTGACGCAGGCCGCTGATGCGAACGATAAGGCTGGAAGTCTTCTCAATATCTTCTCAACTATGTCTTCGTTTAGCGAACCAAAGCCACCCATTCCAGGAAATCAGCGCAAACCACGCAACTGTTGAGAGAGGAGGATCCTAAATCTAATGTAGATTATGATACTAAAAGAGCTTCCGGGTTTTTGGTTTGGATTGGGCATTTTGGGGGAGAAATGTTAATTTGAAAATTTTGATATTCACACCACTTCAATTTTTCATTTCATTGGCGCCAACTATCCCGCTAAAATAGAATTATCATTTCAGATGATTAGCTAGGGTTAATTACCTAGCTAAAATTACCATTAATTATATTTCTTTTATTATATAATTAATAAGAATTAATATTAATAACTGAATATAAATATAATAATTTAATTTAATTTAGTTAATTTCAAAAACAATAATTTAGTTCATCTAAGTTTTTATTATATAATTAATAATAATTAATATTATTAAATATAAAAATAATAGTTTAATTTAATTTAATTAATAATAATATAGTTAATTTAATTTTTGCGAGGGAATTGTCCTCGCCAATTTAGCGAGGATTTTAGTCCTAGCAAAATTAGCGAGGACAATGTCCTCGCCAAATCATTCATAACCATTTGGCGAGGGAATCGTCCTCGCCAAATTAGCGAGGACTTTTGTCCTAGCAAAATTAGCGAGGACATTCCTTCATAAACCAAATGTGATTAACGGTTTAGCTAGGGAATTGTCCTCACCAATTTAGCGAGGATTTTAGTCCTAGCAAAATTAGCGAGGACAATGTCCTCGCCAAATCCTTCATAAACCAAATGCAAAACTATTTGACCGTTAGCGAGAGATTTGTCCTGTCTAACTTAGCGAGAATTTGTTTCTAGCTAATTTTGCAAGGACTATGTCCTCACAATTTATTCCTTTTATTATAAAATTAAATAATAATTAATATTATTGGATTTAAAAATAATAATTTATTTCAATTTAGTTAATTTAAATAACAACAATTTAATTCATTTAATTTTTGCTATGAAAAAATATACTATCTTAATTTATTTAATTAAATGGTATCACTAAATGTAAATGCAATTTAAATATTTGGAATCAAAATTGGCGAGGAATTTTGCGACGACTGTTGGCCAAGCTAAATTAGCGAGGACTTTTGTCCAAGCTAAATTAGCGAGGGTTTTGTCCTCGCTAATAGGCAATTCATAGCGGAGGTAATTTTATGGGCTAATTAGCGAGGATACATCCCTCGCTAAATTGGCGACGACTGTTGTCCAAGCTAAATTAGCGAGGGTTCTATCCTCGCTAATTAGCCCATAAAATTAGCTCCACCATGAATTGCTTATTAGCGACGAAATAAGCCTCGCTAAATTGGCGAGGAATGTTGCCCAAGCTAAATTAGCGAGGGTTTTGTCCTCGCTAATGTAGCGAGGATTTATTCCTTGCAAAGTTAGCGAGCATTAAGTCCTCGCTAAATGGTTAATATGTTAAATGATAAACTATTTAACCGTTAGCGAGGATTAATTTAGCGAGGATTTGTTCCTCACAAAATTAGCGAGGATTAAGTCCTCGCTAAATGGTTAATATGTTAAATGCTAAACTATTTAACCGTTTGCGAGGATTAAGTCCTCGCTAATTTAGCGAGGAATTGTTCCTCGCAAAATTAGCGAGGATTATGTCCTCGCTAAATGGTTAATATGTTAAATGCTAAACTATTTAACCGTTAGCGACGGAGTTGTCCTCGCTAATTTAGCGACGCTTTGTTCCTCGCCAAATTAGCGAGGATTAAATCCTCGCTAAACGGTTCATTTATCATTCTAGCCGTGAATTAAGATTTAGCGACGGGTCTTTGCTCGCAAAGTCGTAACTATTTTTTGCGCCAAAATTTTGGCGCCCAAAATTAGCTACAACAAAAATTATTTCTCGCTAAATCGTCGCAAAATCTATTTTCCCACTCGCAGCTAACAATATTTGTGACAAAAATCATTTTTCGTCGCAATGTTGCCGCTAAATTGTGCATTTAGCAACAAATTTTATTGTCCTCGCTAATTTTCATCGCTATTCTGCAATTTTCTTGTAGTGCGTTAAAACAAAGATAAGTTTTTCACAAGTGATGGGAATCACTGAATATCATTTGCTTTGAACCATATGTTATTATTGCAAGCACAATCCCAGAGTCTTAATTTGGCCATCTTGTTTTTCTTACACAGGCACAAATGCGGGCTTAAATATCTATGCCTTCTAGCTGCATTGTGGTCCCCTGAGGGAACTTAGACCTCAGCTTCTTGTTTGTTAATATTGATGAATAACATCCTTGGATTATTTTCTATTTTTAATTTAAATCTCTATTTTTAGTTAAGCCTCATAATACTTGAGTATATATGTGCCTTTGCCATGTTCCTTGATGCTGTAGCTATTTCCTAGTTCTTCATAAGATTTTGATTGTCAACTGCCTCACTTTTAGTTGATTTTGGTATACCTTTTTAAGTCGATGCATATGATGAAGAACAATGATAGGTGTTTCCATCTTTTCTTTTTTGCAAGATGTGATTGGTTGGTTGTTAGTTTCTGCAATAAATGATTTCATTTCCTTTTTAAGTAGCTGCTATCCTTCAAACTCTTTTAAATATTTAGCCGTTAATTGGGAAATTTACTGGCTTATTCATATATTGCTTGTTCAAATAGGCTATGCTTTCTGGAGAACCAAGTATAGTGGAGGCTGCTGCAGCATTGTTGAAGGCTATTGTTACCAGAAATCCGGCGAATCTCCGGCGACCGGTAACAAGGTCAATATTTACTTTTAATTATATACTAAAGAGTTTTATGGACTAAAAGAAGTTTGATCGAATATTTAAGTCATAATCATAATAATAATAATAATAATAATAATAATAATAATAATAATAATAATAATAATAATAATAATAATAATAATAATAATAATAATAATAATAATAATAATAATAATAATAGTAGTAGTAGTAGTAGTAGTAGTAGTAGTAGTAGTAGTAGTAGTAGTAGTAGTAGTAGTAGTAGTTTAGAGTTAATTACAATCCAGTGGGCTGCCAATAATACTACTTAAGTCCTTTTGTTTTTGAATGGAAATAATTAAATTTGAGGGGAACTTCAGTGCTAAAAAAGCAGTTGCTTTTGTATATGTAGGACATGATAATGTGAATATTCAATCATGGATGAGCAAAAGGGATTGATAGTTTTAGGTATGTGAATGTGACCGATGATGCATCTGATGTGTAACTCAATTTTTTTCCCGTTTCCATAATATTATTTTTTTTCTTCAAATGATATTATGATTAACCAAAATCATAATGAGCTCAAAAGAAATCTCTGTCTTGCTTTTGGTGTTCTTTAAGAAATTAATCTCCAATTGAATAGACAATTAGTAACCCAAGGTACGTAAAATGAACATATCGTTGTTGGATATTCTTATTCTCCTTCTGGACCTTTAATTTGACTAGGAGCTCTATCATTGAGGCTAGAAGAATCAAGTAATGGTGGAAATGAACAACAAGAATCAAGAAACCTGACACGACAACCTTCACAGAAAATATCGTGTACTGGAGATGCTAAGGAAGAAATTTTCAGCCTTATGGCGGACTGTCTTCTTACTGCAGTGAAGGTATTTTCTGCTCTGCATGTGAATTTCTTCACATTCTTCCTTTTGTATGTATGCGCACGTTTTTTTTAATTAATAATATGATATTCTTGGTAGGTTCTAATGAATTTAACAAATGACAACCCTATTGGTTATGAACAAATTGCTGCATGTGGAGGATTAGAGATAATGTCTTCTTTAATTGCTTGTCACTTCCCTTCATTCAACAAAACATTATCCAACTTCAGCGAGATGAAGGAGAACATTTCATGTATTGAATTTGACAATCAGAATGATGATCATCTTACGGATCAAGAGTTGGATTTCCTTGTTGCTATATTGGGCCTTCTTGTGAATTTGGTCGAGAAGGATGGACACAACAGGTTAAAATCTACTATTTTCTTGTACCTGGGTTTGCTGCTTGCTTGAAATATTGGAATTATTTGGCTGCTGCTTGTTGCGCATTTGCTTTTGTATTACCTTTAAGCCTTTTGCTGTGACAAGTTTGATTTGTCTTCTTCTAAATCTTGCTCTCAGGTCATTCTGTCATTCACTTAAATTAGATGCTGTATGAGTACATTTTCTTGAAAACTCTCTAACAATTTTTATAGAACAAAGGCATATGATTATAGGAAATTGTTTGGTGTTGCCTACATTTTTGCAGCAGCATTTTTTTAAGCAACATTCTCATTTGCATGACTCAGGATATTTGTGCTTTTCTTGGATGCTATCCTAATTTTGAGTATTCAAAACCCTCGTCTGTTCACATCCAGGACATTTTAAAACACTTCTATACTTTCCATACTACAACCTACATTCATATATAAATTAAAGAATAATGGATATGAAGGAAGGGTTTTAATTGCTGAAATGAATGGAATGTTGCCTAAATATTGCGTGAAATTGGCATTGCTGAAAAAGGGAATTGTTTAATAGATTGAACCAGGAAGTATTGCAATGGTTGCCATTAGGTGTTAAAAAAAGAACTTGGGACTTATTATTGCTAAATGTAGATTGTGTACTTTAAGACTCATATGTAGTGATGTATGGTAGAAAGGGTGAAAATTCTTGTCTCTAATTTTTTATAATGTATTCAAGTCTATTAGAACAAGAAGGCAAGTGCTTGGTTGCTACTTGTGAAGAATGATGAAGACTACAAAGTTTTTTTTTGTATCATATTGTATAAAAATTTGTTAGTAGTATTATTTAGTTTGAATTTTTTTCTAATTATTTGTAAAGTATTGTTTATGATATTATATTTTTTAAATTAATAATATTTGAGAAATTTTATTTATATAAATTAAATTCTGAATGTTATAATAATAATAATAATAATAATAATAATAATAATAATAAAAAAATATTATAAATGAATTGTGATGAAATTTGCATTATTCGCGATGTTAATTTGAGTTGTTAATTTTCATTTTTATTTGCATTTTATGAATATTTATTAGCGACGGTTTAGTGACGAAAATATTGTCGCTACAAAATTATTATTATATTTGTAAATTAAAGCTTTTATTAGCGACGAAATTAGCGACGGAAAATTTAGTCGCTAAATATTATTATTATAATTCGGTGACTAATTAGGAATATAAATTAGCGACGAAAAAAAACTTTGCGACGAAATATATTAGCGACTGAATTTGACATCCGTCGCTAATATATTAGCGACTGGCCTATTAGCGACTGTTCGTCGTGGCGTCGCTAATTTTAATTAGTGACGAAAAAATGGTATTTAGCGACGGAAAATTGCAGTTTTTTTGTAGTGTATTGATAGGTATTTGAGTGAGAAAATTGAATATAATGATAAAGGAAAGTTTGATATTTTAGAATGGTGAAAAGTAAACAACTATAAATTTCCTGTTCTCAGCAAGATAGGTCGTGATGTGTTGGCTATCCCCATCTCTATTTTGGTTTTGTAGCCAATATTTAGGAAGACTACTTGATGCATTTAGGGATTTATTGACTTCTAAAATTGTGCAAACCGTTATTTGTACTCAAGATTGGCTTGTTGAATCAGATAAACTTGAAAGAGCAATTGAAGAAGATGATGTGATCCAAATAAAGAGAGGTATATATATTTATAATTTTAGTTATTTTTTAATGATTTAAATTAATTTTTATAAAAAAATTATTATTTATTTTTTCATTTGCAGATTTTTAAAAAATGTATACGAAGTCCACTGTTGAACAGTAAAATATTTCTACACCTGTCAATTGTATTGTGTTTTCACAATTTAATTGAATTTATTTAATCAATATTTGTCTATATGGAATGGAGGTTTAAAATGACTTCATTGGATTCATTGCAATACTATGTATTGGAAGTTATGTTATATTTATTTACATGTATGCTTTTTTTTTTTCTAATTGGGGAACATTGAATGTATTTTTAATTAGAGGTTATGTTGTACTTTTTTAATGTGTATTTTTTAGTGCAATTTTTATTATTATTTATTACAGACATAATATGAAAATTTATATATATTATTTTTCTTTTAGTTATTTTAAATGGTTTTATTTTTTTGAATATAAGTTAATTTAATGAAAGTTTCACAAAAATGCCAAAAAAATGGGATTCTCTTTAAAAATACCCCATTCTTTTTTTCGCTTTTAAAATTACTTTTTTTAAAATTTTTATTTTTAAAAATACCTCATTTTAAAAATATCATATTTAACTCAAACACAGACTCCTCTTTCTTCTTCCTCACGCTATATGTTCCAAAAACACAAAATTCTCATCCAATGATTTAGAACAATCGAAGTTTGAAGATGAATTAAAGCTAAAAATGTAATTGAATTTCTGATAAGATGTTGTAACACCAAAACTAGATTTGCCTACTCCTGCTACTGTATCATTTACTGAACTTTGAGCACTTGGTTTCTGGGAATTTTTCATATAGTTTTGAATATATTTTTCAATTATTCAGGCAAGTTTTTACTTCTCTATCACTTTTGTTTTTGAATTTATTCTTCTTTTTATTAAAAAAAACTTTATTATTTGTTAAAATTTGGTATTTTAATTATTGCATGAAAAGTGTTTAATAGATGCCAATATGAACTTTTTTTATATAAGAAAATGTTATACAAAATATTTAATTTCTAATGAATTTTATTGCTATTGTATTCTTTCAACTTTTTTAATGCAAATTTTTTTAGCACTAATCAATGGTGGAATTGGATGGATAACATTCCAATTTTGATTAAACATAAAGGAGAATGAAATAATGATAACAAATTTGAAGGTTTTGAAGTTAAAGGAGTATTAATTCTAAATGCTTGCAGCTATGACCATCTCATGAGTATAATATTAGATCAATTGAAAATCAATACAAAACTAATCCATTTTAATATAAAGTATCTTGTTAAAGATTTTTCATAGGAAATAGATGATGATAATAGCATGAAATTCTACTTGGAATTAAAAAAGAGGGAATTTGATTTCATAGCATACCCTTTATGTATTACATCGATTGAGAAAATTTAGAAAAAAATATATTTAATTAAATATACGACTTATACATTTCAATACAAATTCTGGTACAAAAAAAAGGATTTAAAATTTAGAATTTGGTATACCATATAGTATACCAAAAAACAGAAGAGGATTTAAAATTTGGAATTTGGATTTTAGTATATCTTTTTTTATATTTAAGCTCTAACATTAGTATACATGTAGATCCAATAATTAAAATTCAAGCATCATAATAAATTATTCATCATTACAAAGCCAACCACTTTTAGAATTACAAGGAAGTGTTTTTAAAATGATGAAATATGTGAGCATATTGAGCAAAGATATTATTGATAAAACAAATGACAAAACTAAAGATGAAAAAGAACAAGATATAGGGACAGCAAAATCTATAATCATAAGTAACCCAAGATATCCTGACATAAAGATAGGACAACTTTTCAATGATAAGGAAACCCTTATAAAGACATTAAGCCTCTTTGCATTAAAAAATAACTTCCAATACAAAGTTCATAAATCATCTGTCAAGAGATATGTTTTGAATTTCCAGGATGAAAATGTAGTTGGCAATTAAGAGCATCAAGAAAAGGCAATACAAGTATGTATGTGATGTGTGCACGGGTCATCATGGAAAGATCAATGAACATTGGAGCTTAATACGAGCTGAATTGTCAAAGCCATAGACATTCAAGAAAGAGAGGGGCCGAATAATTCCATGTCCAACCTAATAGGGTCGAATGGACAAAAAAGACTCAAATGGGCTTGATTAACTATTTTAAGCTTGTAGAGTAGCTTTAGGTAACCCAAAGGACTTAATTTATTATGTTGGAATTGTTTTTTATTAATTTTTTTGTTGGACCTTAATCTAGCTTAATAGGCCTATTTAAGTTAGCTAGGCTTCAATTAACTTAGGTTCATTTAATTTAATTCTTTCCGCCTTATGGGCTGTATTTAGAGTTATTTAGTTTGAGTTTAGGTTATTTTGGTGGGAGGCCCATGTTTAAAGGCCTTCTTAATTAGTTAGGGTTTTATTTTCTTAAGAGGGTATAAATACCCCATTATAAGCATTGTAAGGCAAATTTTGAGACTTTTGAATACTTGGCTTGGTCGAATTCTACAAGGGGGGATTGCTTATCTTCTTTTTGTTGCATCAAGAACTTTATTCTTATCAAGGTATTTACTTGTAGCGAATTTTGTTCTTATATTTTTGAATCAACCTAATTCTATGCATTTCTATTCATATTATTGATTGGGAGTCTATTAGGGTTAGAGATTTCTTCTTGTTCATGTTCATGCCATATTGTATGTTTAAGGGATTTCAGGTTCTTTAGCCTTGGGGTTTCACATCAATATATGTGTATGTATATTGCACCTATTAGATATGTTTGTTTATAAAGTTTATCAAGGGCCACACATACATATTGCAGAAAGGATTTTGCTAATTAATTTAAAAAAAAAAGTAAAAAATATCCCTATATATATGTGTTTGCCATGCAAATGAATGAATAAAAATGATCTACCAAACAATTAATATGAGCCAAGCCAAGTGCATAGATATAAAAGCAACAACATGTAGGAAAAAGGACAATTTGTAGGATAAAACTAACATATTTGTTCTTTTTTTTAATAAATCAACAACAAATGACATCTGATTAAATTAGTAAATTGAACAATATGGAAGGAAGATTAGCTTTCACAAAAGTAAAAGGAAAACTCATTGATCAACTTATGTAATTTTAGTCCTTGCTAAACCTTTATCACTACAAATTGTACATGAAAAGTGCCATTGTGGCATATCATCAAACAACCTCCATGCATTATTTTAATAGACAAAAAACTATAAATTTTTTTAATTTATTAGATATGCTTTTTTTAATTTATTAGATATGCCCAGCTCACTTAACTCATCAAAAAAACTATTTAATTAATTACTTTTTTGGTGTAATACCAGTTTATCAAGTCTTGCATTCAAATTAAAAATAAAAAATAAAAAGACACACCAACTGCAAATATATACACTGTAAAAAGAAGAATTCTAGCTGCAAATTTTATCTATTGGTAATTTTATATATATTTTAGTGCACGAATATAATTAGAATCGAGTATTATCAAGAGACAAAACCATATCACTTAAAAAATTTCCTTGATATCTTCTATTGCATACGTGTCTTGTATTGACTCAAACAAGATAATTGCACTCTCAAAGTTGAAAAACTTAACAAAGGAGAATTTGAATCCAGTTGATGGAGAGAGCGAAACAAAAAAGAAGGAGAATTTGAGAGAAACTAAATCGATTTTAATTGATAATCATGTATCATGATTACATCCAAAGCTTTACAATCCATCTAATGAAAGAATAGTAGGAATAAAAAATAACAAAAAAAATCTCTTAGAAAATAAAATCAAGTTAAAACTCCCATAAAAAATATGAAGAATTCCCAAATTAAAAGTGGAAAATCACAATGCATTGGCAGAATTAGAATTGCCTGTAACCCAAAACAGTCTTGCAAATCCCTCTTCTAACCCTTCCTTCCCTGTTTTCCCCATTAATACCAGAGGCTGCAACCATAGATTCAATTCTTCAACACTTGTATAACTCTTTTTCGCCATTAATCCACCATTTCCATTCCTTGAAAATCATAGCAAAGACATAGATAACGATGGCAAAATCATAGCAAAGATATGAAAATACAAAACAAAGAAAGAGATTAGTAAAGAAAAGCACACCATCGGAGATGGCAACATCAAAGTCAAGGAATCAATATTCAAAGACGATGATGGCAAAGTCATAAAATCGATTGACTCGGAGCGCCATTGCAAGAGATAATAATTTGCATATAGAAAACAAGAGATGAAGATGGGCCACGTTAGTGCAAGAGAGAGAGTTTGCAGAAACTAATTAGTGCTTCAAAAAAGCATTTTTAAAAATCAAAAATTAAAAAAAGGGTAATTTTAAAACTTTTAAATTGGAGAATGCATGTTTAAAAACTAAAGTTAAAAAGAGGATATTTTATGTAAATTTCTCTAATTTAATTCATATAGGTTAAAAATCCAATTAAAAAAAAACTTATATTGTGAAGAACCGATTGTGTTGAACCTAACCAAGCAAAATTAATTCGATTTATCCAGTTTTATTTTTAAATAATTTGATATGCGATTTGATTCTTTTATTTTGAGAATTTCAATTTTAAATCTATTAGATTTGGTTCAAAACCAAACCAATCTTACTCGACCGGATTAACATTTGTGTAATGGTTTCACTTATGGGCCTATAGTTTCGGTTTTCTTCTTTCAAAAGTAAGCCTTTATGTTTTAGAATTTAATAAACTTTTTAGCTATTGCATGTTATAAAATGGTAGCAGGAAATAAAATTACATATAAGCATTATCTTGATAAAACCTACAAAAATCAGCAAGCAGCTTGGCACGGGAGCTATACGTTCCTTTTCCTTTAATCAAGTCTCACAAATTTTGCTTCTTGCATATAAAAATACATTTATTAATTCAAATTGTTTAACAAAATAAGTTACTTTACACCATTCAGATATTGACAATAAAGTAAGGAATATTTTTTTAAAGGGAAAAAAAAAAAGAAAACTGCAGTAAAATAATGCATAAAAAGAAATGAACAAAAAACAAAAAGTGAATAACAATAAAACATGGCATGTGCTTCTAAACAAAATGCGCATATAACGTCTTTCTAATGTTTGGCGTTAGGGGCCTAATGTTTTCATGCACGACATACACATTGCAGGCAAAAAAAAAAAAAAAAGATGCTGCATGAGAAATACATCAATTGCCTAGAAATGATGATATTTCCCATCATATCTTTTAGTCATACTAAAATTAAATAACAAATTTCTGAAGACCTGTCGAAAATTGTGGCTTTAACATTTGGTATTGCTACAAACTTCAAAAAAAAAACATTTGGTATTGCTGCAACCAAATTTTTGTCAATATTCGAACTCAATTTATTTCTTTTTTAAGCTCCTAACTAACAGCTAAGTCATCCTAAGAGAATTAATAAAATTTTATCTAAATTTCACCCTATTTTATCTTCATTTTTATCTACATTTTCAAAACTTGTTACTGTTGCGTTATGGAGTGTGGAAGTAAATTGTGTGTAAATATAGATCGAACAATTAGGGTCTCCAGGGGTTTATTTTGAATTCAGGTCCGAATCTAATACTTATATTTATATTATTACATATGAAATGTTACCTAAATCAGCTTAATGATTTCACTTTTCTATTTATTTATAAACATTAATAAGTAAATAGTGTACTGCAAGTTCTACAATTACCGTATATTTATCAAATAAAGACTAGATTTATATATTAAAGCTTGATATATCCAACTTCCACCCAAAAATAATAATAATGAAATACTAAATATTTGTTGTATTTAACGGTTTACATTCTTATCCAATTTAGGCGTTGTTTAAAAATATTCAACTTGTGCTTTATCATCTGAAACACATTTATTGAAATGATATTGGACTAACAAAGCTAAGAATGTTTAGAATTCTGCAAAAATGAATCGTAAATTCTGCTGACTGCTGTTATTAGAATAGCCAACATTCATTTACCAACCTATCCATGCCTCTATGGCAAGCAAACTTCAAATAATTTTCCTCGAACTCAAAAGAGGAACCAAGAAAACGAATATAGTATCTCACCAGTAATGAGACAAACCATAAAAGAAAAGGGGTTGCAATCCGGGGTTTATCATAATCCACTAAGCTATGGTCAGCTTATAAGATCCCCCCATCATAGGTTTCTGAAAGCAGATTCGTGTTTCTGGGGGGTCAGCCTAGCCAATAATGCCTTGTTATGGCAATGCTCTGTATCCACGAAGTAGAAATTTCCGTTGGCCTTAAATGTTACAAATGGCCTTTTAGTCTCCGGCAGTCGAATATCAGCAAACTTAATAGTCTTTGGAACATATGTTGCTAACCACGACATCATCTCTACTTCAAAGCTGTCTGAGCCCGGCTGCCACCTGAGCTTGTGAACATAGGGGCTAACAAACCAATGCAAGGCTGCTGTTGTTGAAGCACTTAAAAATATCACAGAAGATGCAACTGCACCCTTCAAGATGACATTCATATCAGGAGATGTCATGAATGTTATGATGGGGCCCAGGGATACAGACAGACAGCAAGTAGATAGAGACAGCATTTTTACTTTCTTTATGGTGGATGAGATCGGTCCATAGTAAACCACCCCAGTCTCTTGTTCATCATCTCCAGCTTCTTTCCCTCTGAGTGGTCCAATGCTGATCCTACTGTCATCTTCTGTCAGCTTAGCTTTAGATGCCCATCTTTTCTGAGTTGCTGCAATCTGGATGGGACTAGTATAGTTTGGTTCAGCAATCTGAGTGTGTGACCATGTGCCAACCCTTAAACCATGATAGCCTGAAACATGGAGAAAACATAATACAATAAGATCCTCCCAAGTAGAAAAGGCTGATAAATCAAAGTCCACTATACAAGGACGGGAATGGCCTGGCCATCCCTAACTGCACTCCATCAAGAGGGGTACGTGACATTGCAAGTGAGACATAGAACACAGAATTATTATGAGAGCTGAAACTTGTTATGGGCCAGGCATCTTAATCAAGGAGCAAGAGCAGTCGAATAATATATTAACAGAAAAAATTCAAACCACTAGGGAAATTGGAAAAAATAACCATCAAGACCTTCTCAAGAAGTCAGAATGCGTGCAATCATGCTCATAAGCCATCAAAAAGAATGATTGGTGAAAAATCAAAATCAACTAATGATGAGATCCCTTAAAAGAACTGATATTGTTAAACTAGAATAGCACATAAGAATAAACCCTGTTTTTCTCACAAAACAATAAGAATTTCTCTTGACATTCCTTAATACATCAATGACATTCATCAGTATTGTGATAAAAAATCTAGCGACCTGTATGCTTATTAAACATGATAGTTTTTTTTTTTTTTACCAATGATTATGGACAGCACCGAGAACATTATACCCAAAGTGACTGAAAAAATAACTTGAAGGATAGTAAGACGGTGTAGATGTGAAAAGATTTAACACAAGCAAAATTAACATGGTTGAGTATAGTACACAAATATCAATTTCCTCTATATAAAATGTGGCATTTACCTTGATTTTATGGATCAATTAATCAATTTGTCATCAAGCTCTTAGGTTTTAAAAACAGAATTAGCTAAAGCTGCTAAGCAATTAGTAGATGTACGGACTGCTACAAAGGTCCACTTTTAGATTAGTGAGAGGTGTATAATCAATGGTTATTCAATAAGATTCTTAGTCCAATTTTGTAATTCCTCATCATTTCATCAGCTTTCCCAGGGAAGAAAACCATCGCAGCTCCAATAAATAATGAAATTGGATTCGTTCAATTAGAAATTTTGGAATGAATCACCAAATGAGAACAAAGGTAAATCCTAAAATCAGTGTAAATTTAATCAATTAAGCAACTCATATTGACAAATTGTTGCCAACGAGTGGGTTTTGTTGCCCGTGAGATACAGCAAATTAAGATAAAGATGTGTGGACCAATGAAGGAAAGAAAAATAATAAACTCTTTGTAGAGAGTGTGTACTTAAATTGCATATGGTTAATCCAATAATTTCAATAATCAATTTGTTTAGGTACAAATGCTGTGTAAAAAACAGTCCAATTCACATCCACGTTGAATTTTTCTCTTTCTGTATATGTTTGGCACACATGACTCGCCCAATATGTGTGAACTCATAAGCTCATTTTCCACTAAAAATGAATTATAAAACAACAAATCAGCTGCTTGCAACTAATAAACTCTAACTGAGCTACACTTTGAGTTGCAACCAAATATTTGAAGGAAATGAGGAGCTTGACAGTGTTTTTTATTTTTTATTATGCTCTTAGGTCTTACACTACAGAACAACAGTCTTAAGACTCCATTAATGGCAGATGTTGAAGGAAATGAGACGGATCATCTGATCTTGTTAGCCTTCAAGGCAACAATTAATCCAAATTAGCTAAGTTCATGGAATAATTCAGTCCATTTTTGCAGGGAAAGTTTCCCCCTCAACTGCATTTTCTAGGCACAGCCATAGACATTCAAAATCGTATAAAATATTGCTAGGATAACACTTAAATATCCTAAAAGTATTATTTTTTACTATCTAGAATCACAGAAGTAACACAAATTCTGAAATTAGAACATCCACCCGCAAAACCCTAGTGAAGTATAAATGATAGTTAAAAACAAATAAAACAATAAAAACCTGAGCGTACGGTCGTTGATGAGAGGTGTCTGGTTTGAGAGCGAAGTAAGTGTAGAATGGCCGCTCTTGCCATTTCTTTCGTCTAGCTTGTTAATTTCTCGCAGTTCTAGTAGAGCAAAGTCGAGTCGCTGCCATTTAAAGGCTTACGCGACAATATAATTAGCATCTAAATAAAAAACAAAACGAGGTATTGTAGATGAGGGCATTTGGTCTAGTGGTATGATTCTCGCTTAGGGTGCGAGAGGTCCCGAGTTCAATTCTCGGAATGCCCCTCTTTTTATGTTGCTGAAGCCTGAAGTTTTTTTTTTCTTAACTCCTATTTTTTTCTCGTGATTTTTTTCCCTTTTTTTTTTTAATTATATAATACCCGGACTTAAATCGTATTTAATATTTACGTAATCCCTGCGTCTTCTCTTTTTTGTTTTAAGTTTTAACAAAATTCCTAAGGAATATCTTTTTTCTTTAAACTAGTTTTTTTAATGTATCCCGTACTTAATAAATCGTTTTTATAAAATATAGATAATCTCTTATAAGCTATATTTTTTATAACATAATTAAAAAAATTCAAAAACCTCATATCTAAATTAAATAATCAATTATAGTATTTTAATTCTTTTTATATGTGTCCTTATTATTTATTATTCAGTATTACTTGAATTTATTAAAAAATTAGAGTTCAATTCAACAATACATATAATTACATCTATAAATACAACTCATAGCTGTGAGTTTTTAACTTTTAGCATATATAAATCTAAAAATAAAAAAACATAAATAAGAACACATTAGTGAAAAAGAAAAAAAAAATAAAATTATGAGAATTAAAATTCCATATGAATTTTTTCACGAAGTTGCATGTTTTACCAAATCAATACATTAGAATATTGTCTATAACTCTTCCATAAATAATAATAATAAATTTTGATTGGAAAAATATATATCAAAACTAAATTTTATAATTAGTTACGATAAATATATTCGACATGATGAAAATATAAAATCCAGTTATATAACTTTTTATTTTTCCAATATTGCATAATAATCCCTTATTAGATAAATTGAAAGGATCAATAGATCTTCTGAAAATCATTCTCATATTTTAATATAATAAAAAGAACATACTTTTTTGTTTAATGTAAAAAGCCTTTCTCTTTACTATAACTTATCAATGATATTTTTATCCAAAATTAATTTTATTATATATTTTTTGTTCAAATTAGTTTATTATTGAAATTTCAAACTTAAAATAAAAACTTTTTTGCCAAATCTTTTCAATAAATTTTCTTAATATTAATAAAAAAATTATTATACTTATCTTTATAAACTTATTTAAATTGTATTGACATATAATATCAAATAAGTATGATATTAGTTTGGAGACTAAATGAGTAATTTAGCATGCTAATATACTTTATCATTGCGGTAGACTATAATTTATAAATTTCTTAATTTTTCTCAAAATATAAATTTATTAACGTTTGATATAGTTTTTTTTTTTTTCAACTATAGTTGTCTTTAATTACTATTGGTACACAAAACCTAAGAAGAAGAATAGGAAATTTTAGAATACTTAATAAAATTTTTAATTCTTTATAAATAATAATACTCCTATTCCATATAATTTCTTAACAAAAGTTCTATTCTAATTCCATTTTCAAACAATACAACTCTTGTAATTAAAGTAATATAAACAATAATATTCTTAATCCAGCTATTAGTGACGTTTTGATCTATATGATAAATTTTTTATTATTTTATCTTAAACATTGCTCAAATTATTATATCTTGTCATTTTTGAATGTAACTACTTTTAATATAATAATATTGTTGTTGCAATTATAAAATAATTTGTAAAGTACCATTATTTTAAACTAAAACTAAATTTTATAGCATGATTTTGCAATTGTATAAACTAATGCTATTATTTGAAAATAAAAAACTGTAAAAGATATTTTAAATTTTAGAATAATAATTTTTTGAAACATATGCAAATATGTATAAATAAATAGACGATAATAAAATCAAATTAACTAAAAACAATTGGATCCTAATTGCCCTATAAAAAACAGATCCTAATTGTACTAAAAGTGGCTGCACATTGACATTGCTAAATCTCCACTTCAAACACGTACCGACATCTTTTTTTTTTTTTTTTTAATTTTATAAATTATTAATAAGGTTATTTTGTTAAATAGAAAGTTATTTTTGTCAATTTTTTTATTTATCAAATAAAGTAATATATCATCTAATTAACTTAGCAACTTAATTTCATTTACTTTCAATATCATGCAATTATTATTATTATATTTTTGGCTCTAATATCTGTATGAATATATAACTAAGCAATTTATTACCCAATTAATTTAATTTACTTATAATCACATTCAATTACATTTTTTGTGGCATCAATAACTAGATAAATATATGCATGTAACTAAGCAATTTATCATATAATTATCTTAATAATTTCATTTTATTTATTTTTAGTGTCATTTAAATACTACTAATGCCTATATAAGTATGTAAATGATATTTCTGAAAATATCTAAAAGAAAGAGTATGAATGACAGAGTGGGGATCTGGTTGGATCCGCTTACCAAACGAGGCCAGCAAGAAAGAGTATCCGGTCTGATCGAGATAAGCGCTTCAATACTTGAGTTAGTAATTTCTTAGAGAGAGAAACTATAGAGAGATTGTAACACCCTATTAACAAAAGACTTTGCATCCATGGTATACCGACGTTGTAATTAAAGATCACAATTAGGCGATCGAATAAAAAATTTAGGTCACAACTTTTGTCATTTTATATTGGGTATCGCTATACTACTATTCCTTAGGTTGAAATTCCGGTAGCATATCGGCTTAAAATTCTTACTACCCAAACCTGCGAAATTGAAAATTTACACTCCCAATATCCCGTCTCCACCTCTAATACTCCAATTTCAACCAAGGCACTTCTATAATTGTTCAACAATTCACAACACCATACACTAAAATTTTTCACAAATCCTCATCACACATACATAGATATATTTACAATGATACAGTCATCCAAATTTTTGATACTTTAATACAACAACAGTTATGTCAAAAGTGATACAAAGTCGATGCTAAATATATCATCACACGTACACGCCTTCGACCTTGACCTCATCTACTTCTATCTCGTACCTGTCCCTGCGTGCAGTCACAAAACCACGTGCTAAGCAATCATGTTGCCTAGTGGTGGATACAACTACACAAAATTTCATTTATGAACATAAATTTTTATTTAATTACCAAATTACCCCTTTTTGTTATTTACATTAATTTAGCTCTCATTAATTTACTTAGTTATAAATTAACGCCTAAATCTTATTATACCTAAATTCTCTTATTAGTTCACATAATTTTCTTAACTAATTGTAAAATTTCAATTAGGTCCCTAAACTTTTATTTTGTCCAATTTGTCCTCGTTTAACCTCCGTTTCAACCTGTTTGACTCACCTTTGGCTTTTAATGTATCATAAATGAAAATTTTCTTCTTTTTAGTCTTTATGGTGCTCATTAAGTGGAAAATTACATTTTGATCCTCAAACTTTTCATTAATTGCGATTTTGCCCTTTTTACTTCTCCTAACCACCCTTTTTCATGTCAAATTACCATTTTACCCTTAGTTTATCGCGTAATTACTATTTTACCCTTTTTGAACATATTATTCTCATTTTTTATTTTATTTTCTATTTCTTTCCATTTATGACATTTCTGATGCCAAATTTACAGTTTAACCTTTGTTTCTGTGCATAATTACCATTTTTGCCCCTAGTTGCCATCAGTGGAAATCCTCGAACCGGATATGCAGGACGATGTATGACTGTATGAAATTACTGTATGATTGTATGGGTGAGGTGACCACAAAATCGTAGTCATGCCTCACCAAAATTTTACTGGATGATTTTATCGCGGTATACAAATCCTTATGGCTAGCCATTATATCCTAGGGTCCTGAATCAACCACTGTACACTAAGGACAACTTTATTATTATACTTTATGTCATGTTTTTTTTATTATATTCTTCAACATGTGTTCATTATGTAACATCATATACCTTATCATTTTCTTATAAACATGAATACCATGCATAAATTTATAATGTAGATGAGAAATCATAACTAAACTTGATGAATTCATGGCATTTATACTAGGTTTACCATTCGGCCTCTTATGGTTCTTCAACATATCATGTAATTTCTCATTCCATTTTATGCCATTTATGTTTTTAAAGTTAAATTATACTTAAACATGTTAATTAATACACATATTACCTTAATATCACTATGTTACATATATAATTATCATTATGCTCCCATCGCAACCACTATGTATACACTTTAAATTAAGCTCAAATCAATCATAACATTTTTAATTGTCAATATATTGGCCAAATCATGTCTAATTCTTTAAATAACCCTAATACCTTACTACATTCCTTAGGGCACCAATTCGGCCACCCAAGAACTCCACTTAAATGTGTGTTTTCTTTTTAATTTCCTACTTATTTCATGTTACTACATCATTCTACAAGGTACTATCAAGTTATTTCCCACTAATTCATAAGTTTCATTAGTTACATAATGGAATTTTTAAGAAAAAACTCAAAATTTAATGAAATTAAGTGTAGGACAAGTATCCACTAACCTTTATGGTGCTAAATATCACCTAAGCTTGCCTTCTTTGCTCCTCTCCTTCTTTGTTTCCTTTATCTTATTGACTTCCACCTATTGGCCAAATTTTAGAGGGAAGAAATCATAAGTTTAGTCTTCCAATTACAACAATTAAACATAACCATCTAGTCACCCTAGGGATGCTCTATAGCCCCATGCAAAAACCCCTAATCAAAACCCATCAAAACATCATAACTTACCTACAAAAGCTTATTTTCTCTCACTAAATATCTTGATGTTCCAAGCTTCCTCTTGATTCAATCAAGATTCTAGGTTAAATAGGATGTCTTGTAGTGTCTTTGAGAGAAATTAGAGTTTGAGATTTGGTGGGAGGAGAGAGAGATGAAGAGAAAATGGTGAAAATGGTGATTAGGGGCTGTTTCTGATTTTAAGGGAAAAAGGGAGGAAGATGAATGACTTATGGAGTGAAATTGAGACGGTTCTAGACTCCTATTATGACCTTTAATTCCACCAAATCTAAGGCCCAAATTCACTCAAACACTATTCCATCCAATGGCTTATTTTTAAGCCATGTGTCACGAGTTCCTTAATTTTTGAGTTGATTTATACCATGCACTGAATGTACGTGATTAATAATTCCTTTATAATGACCTCCATGTCCTTGGATTAATTATTTATGGCCTTTAAGCCCTCCAACTAACTTAACCTTGATTTTTTATCATTTTACTGGAAATCAATGTTCCACTTATCAGAATAACATGAAAATTTTCCCTGCATGTACCTACATATATATTAGCATGTGGTTAAAATTTCAGGTCATTCTGACATTATTTCAATATATTTTTGGCTCCGGAGGCAAAATTGGCTAGTCCGGCACCTGAAATTCTGAAACCGTCAGAAATTTTATTTTTCAATTCCAAGGGGTATTTTTGGTCATATACAACATGTCTATGTGTTTAAAAAAATTTTTTAAGGTTTTTAGAGTATTTTACGGTTTGGTCAAACTTTTGGTCAATCGAGCCTACGATATTAGGTAAAAATTCTTTGTCTAATTTAGGGGTCTATTTAAACTCAATTTCTCCTCAAATCATACCATCGCGCTCCATTTAACACCTATTCTCACATTCTAGTGTTAGTGCAAACTGCCTGCCAGGTCACCCATCCTCAGGTTTTCTGGCTTGAGCACGTTTAACTTTACATATATTCAATTTTTCACCGTTTAATTTTACCCTAATTACCTCGATAACTATCCTAGGACTACTATTAATTCCCTAGAACATGTCATGCATGTCAGATAAAAATTTTGGGGTGTTACAAAGATGGTCTCAAAATGACATTACCAGAAGCCTTCAAGTATGGAGCTATTTATAGTAAGTGATGGGTGATAGGTGTCTTAGGCACTTAAGTGCATAACCTGGTAGATTGGTGTAAGTAGTGGTTGATTGAGACAGGTAGGTAGTGTATGTTAGAAGATGTGATGGGATAGGTGCCATTAGGGGGATCGGTTGGTGAAATCATATTGACGTATCCAAGCAACTTAGCTTGGTTGGTTATGGGCCTGTTCTCTTGCTTATTGGGCCTAGGCTTTAGAGTGTAATGGGCTGAATAATAATGAGTATTATAATTTATCCCCTTCCAAAAATTTTATCAGTCTATTGGAGGCGACCAGATTTTGGCTGCAGGGTGCTAAAATTTTAGCTTGAATTTGAATATTGATAGTGGCTTTTAGTGCCCGATAAGACAATTATCATGTCATTAATGGCAATATTGTGCCAATTACATCATCAATGATGACTCCTGGTTTTGCGTGCTGTCTTTTCGTTAAGGAAGCTAACTTTTCATCCATAAATAGGCAGAAATTTTTCTTTTTTTCTTTCGTTAGTGAAACATTTAAAGCTTTTTACTTCTTAAGCGAGGGGATTGAAGGAAAAATATAAGTTGGCTAAGGAGATATAAATATTGGCTTGCCCTATATTTATGTCGATTTTGATGGTCCATTCGGGAAGAATAAGAAAGAAGGTTTATCTGTCATCAGGATAGGTTAGATTGTGGTTTACGACTCCCTTTTCCTCCATTTGAGATCGATATCTTGCGAGGCTATGTAATTGCTCTTAATCAGTTCAACTCGAATGGATGGAGGTTTATTACTTATTTTAATTAGGGTCATCTCAATGATCTAAGGATCACCCCCCCTCTCAAGTTGTTCACCCATTTCTTTTATATATTTGGTTGAGATGGAGCACCAGAATACCGTTTCACAAGTAGAAATAAAAGGAAGCTTTTTTTTCCTCTCCTCTTTTATCAAAGGATTTAGGGATAGATACTTTCTAGGCAACAAGAAAGGTTTATTTGGAGCATGCTTGTCCCATTGGAGAAAGCCAAATAGCCTTAAAGATTTAGCATTTGACCTTGAGATCTTCAAGATGAATATAGAAAAGCTGATGAAATACATCAGGATTATAAAGATGATTTGATTAGTTTTGAGTCTTTATTAGCTTCTCTAGATAAGCCAAATGTTTTTGGAGCTAAACATGAGTGTGCACTTCACTCTTGCATGTTGCATTTCAGATTTTATTCTATTTTCATAAAGTTATAAATTTTTCTTCTATTTGGGTAGCTTTGATGGATACCAATTTTGCCAGGTAAGTGTTTAAAGGCCAAAAAATTAATAAAGTAAAAAAAAGGAAGAGGTACACTCTAAGGGACGATAAAATTGCTTGGCCTGCAAAGTTTCATCGAGCTCTAGCTCCTCAGCTTGTTTTTCATGATGAACTGGATGAGGTGATGAAGGTGGAGCCTCCTATCATTGTTGTCTCTCCTTCTACTTTTTATGGTTGTTAAAGCTACCCCAATTGAGCTTGCTTCCCCAAAGGCTTCATTCGAGTGGACTACATTCGAGGGGCCATCCATTGTTACAGCTCCCACTTCAAGAGTTGAATCTTTTTTTAAGGAAATTATTCACCAAAATTTTGAGGAGGGTTCCTCCACTCGGAATGCTAAGGTGTTGGACTTCATCAGTCACGGTTCGATAATAGAGAAATGTCTGGCTGAAATAGGACCTGTTACCTTGCCTACTCGGGAGTTGGTTGAGATTTACTTTAAAGCTGTGAGGATGAGTTAAGATTAATTTTTATTATAGGTGTTGATAAGTGCAAATTTAACTATGTTATTAATATGTATTTAATATGTTTTTATGTTAGTTTTAGGTTAATTTAGTTGCTTTATTAGTTAATTTCTTTAATTGAGATTTTAATGGTTTAATTATGTATTTTGGTATTTTTAGGGACCTAATTGAAGAAAAAGCAGAAAACTTGAAGGACTTAGGTGAAACTTTGGCTGTGGGAAGGTTTTGTAAGAAAAGAGTTTTTGATCAATGAGTATAGAAGGTAGTCACTCTATGGAGTGGCTTTTGATACAAAGTACATGGTAGAGTGAAAAATCACTCTACTGAGCAAGGATAATTCAACTAAACTTAATCGATCATTTGGAATTTCACTTTGCCGATTCTATTAATGTTGTTTGCGATTGGATTCTCTTTTTTACTAAAGAGGAAGTCTTTTACTGTAGTTAAAAGTCTTGCAGAATAGGAAGTTAAAGGTTGTTTAACTTCTTCTTTGCAAACTATAAAAGGGAAAGAAAAATACAAAGTTAGGAGAGCTTTTAATTTTTACATAAATCGTAGTTGTTGTTTTAGTTTTTCGCTGAGAATTTAAAGGCTAGGATTGAAGAATTTTGAGAAAACTTCAAGAACAGCTGAAGAGTATTATGTGCATCATTCTTTTATCTTATTTTTGTTTAAGTTTTATAACAATCGGTGAGTAATTTTTTTCTTTTGCTAAGGGAACTTGAACCCTCATATTTCTTTATGTAATTACTTAATTTGTTCTTTAATTAAATTTGGTTTGATTATTTCTTAATTCCTAATCAGAAATCCTTGTCATGAGTTATATTTATGTTGGTTGTTGATTTGTTGAGAAATGGTTAATAATCAATTATAATATTGGCTTAAGGTCTGTATGTTCATAGTTTAGCTCGTTTAATTTGATACATTGTTATTTTTTTAAAAATATGATAACTATGTGTTGAATTTAGGTGAATTAAGGCTATGAAGAGGTGAATTAAGAATGAATTGAAGTCAGATTTTTTGAGAAAAGGTCTGAAAGATATTTAGGAACTCATAAGCTGGATTTTTATGTTGAGTATTGAATTGTTTTGAGTAAGGAAATTTTATACTTAGAAAGATATTCTAAGAAGTTATCTGAATTTATTACCAATTTTTCATAATCAACTGTATTATCTTTAACTAAGTTATATGCATGAAAATTTAAGGTGGATAGTCTTTCAGTGAAAGTCTTGTTATCATTTGAATTTTCTTTACTGTTATTATTTGCTTGGTTTTGAATTCATTTTTAGATGCTTAAGTTTATGGTTAATCGCATCAGTTTTATTTCTTTAGTTGTTTAAAATTTTGTTTTAAGTTTAGTTTACTCTTCATTATCAAATTTTGGGATTCTTTTTTTCTTTTCACATAAGTGTTCATTTTAAGAATCTATAATTCATTTCACCAGCATATTCCCTTGGGTTCGATATACAGGATCTTAATCTATATTTTTCTATAATACTAGTCGATTTAGTATACTTGCTAGACACCGATCAAATTTTTGGTGCCATTGCCGGGGAACATTGGCATTTGTTACATTGTTTTAGATTTTTAAATTGGATTTTGTGTGTTCTTTCTATTTTTTCTTTATCTATTTTCTAATTTTCTTCTTTTATTTTGCAAGTGTCAATAGTTTATGGTAAGAGGCGATCCAATTTTGCCTATTAACCCTAAAATAGAAAGAACATTTCATAGGATCAAGAGACTACGGGACACCATGAATAATCAAGAGACATAGGTAGATCTACCTCTCAACATAGATGACGTACCTCATAAAGACCCACCTATAAATGATCCATCCCCACCTAGGATAGAAGAGAAAAATGTGCCTTATCAAGCTCAAGGGAATGGGTTTAGACCTAGAATCATTAGAGACTATGCTATTCCTATATAGAATGAAGAACATAGGACCATTAGGATACCTCATCACCAACCTTTTAAGATAAAACCCATCACAATGGTACAAATGAATCAATTTTTAGGTTCGAAGATAGAGGATCCCGCTCAACACTTAGATATGTTCTTAGAAATTAGTGACATTGTATAAATCCCAAATGTGTCAACGGATGCCATTAGATTAAAGTTATTCCCTTTTACCCTTATTGGTAAAGTAAGGGATTGGTTGCAATGCTACCAAATCAATCTATTCGCTCATGGCAACAAATGCAAAAGAAGTTTTGTGTAAATTCTTTCCACCTACCAAAATAACCCTCATTAGAAAAAATATTAATGAATTCTAGCAGTTTTATAAGGAGCCATTCCATAAGGCTTGAAAAAGATTTAGGAGACTTTTGAAAAGTTATCCACACCATGAATTTATTGTATATCAATTAATGCATATCTTTTATGCAAAGGTGAATCAAGCTACGAGATCTCTACTAGACGCAACATCAAATGGAAGCTTTATGAATCAATTCGAAGAAGCATTCTTACTTCTTGATGAGATGGCTGCCAGTAAATTCTTCCTACCTACCAAAACAACCCCATTAGAATAAAATATTAATGAATTCCAGCAGTTTTATGAGGAACCATTCCATAAGGCTTGGAAAAATATAAGAGACTCTTAAAAAGTTATCCACATCATGAATTTACTGTATATCAATTAATGCATATCTTTTATGCAGAGGTGAATCAAGCTATTAGATCTCTACTAGATGCAGCATCAAATGGAGCTTTATGAATCAAATTTCTGAAGAAGTGTTCTTACTTTTTGATGAGATGGCTACCAATAACACTAAATGGGCAAGCTCAAGAACAACACAAAAGAAGCAAGGAGTATATAATGTGGATGAAATAACTATGCTTAAGGCACAAATAGAATTGATGAGAAAGGAGCATTTAAAGGAAATAAATGAGCTTAAGGCTCAAAATGTATTAATGTTATCTAATGGATGTGATATTTATGCAAAAAATCAATGAGCAATGGGAGTTAAAAATGGTGAAGGTTTGGTAAGGAAGTAAATGCTCTAAATTTCTATAGCAATACTTACAATCCAGGGTGGAGGAATCATCCTAACTTTGTATGCAGGGAAGGAAACCAAATATCTGCATCTAACCCTCAACCTAGGGCTCCCTTTAACCAAAACATAGCTTTCCATAACAATAAACATCCTCCATACTAAAATCAAGTGCAACCACATTATCAAGCTACATACCAATCACAACCTTATCAACCACTGGAATTCTAAAAGCCTCAAACCCCATAAGAGAATAAATTCAGTATAGAAGAAATGATTGCTAGTTTTATGGCCTCCCAAAATTCAATATTAGCTAATCAATATGCTAGGAAAAAATCTCAAGATATTTGGATGAGAAACCAATAGGCATCTATTAAGAACCTAGAAAACCAAATTGTATAACTTGCCAATTCTTTGTCCAATAGAACCCAATGTACTTTTTCATCTAATGTGGACAGTAATCCAAAGGAGAAAGCCAAAGGTAATCACTTTATGAAATGTGAAAGAGATATAAAAATCTAAAATTGGTAAGAATTCTTTGAAAGTGGTAGAACTAACAACGGAGGTAAGTGTTTCTAATTCTAAAATTATTGATAAGGTATCACTTGTTGGTGAGAAAGGTAAAAGTAAGGAGAAATTAGTTTCTACAATGCTTGATGTATCTTAGTTACCTTGTCCATCTCTAATTAGGAAAGAAAAGAATAATGAACAATTATCTAGATTTTAAGACATATTTAAAAAATTGTATGTAAATTTACCATTTGCTGAAACTTTGTTACACATGCCTAAATATACTAAATTTATAAAAGAGTTATATTCTAATAAGAAAAGCTAAAGGATGTAGGTACGGTTCAATTATCTAAAAAATGTAGTACCATTTTAATGAATAAAATTCCTGAAAAATTAAAGGATCCTGGTAGTTTTACATTGCCTTATGAATTAGAGGAGAATTTTGTTGGATATGATTTATGTGATTTAGGTACTAGCATTAATTTAATGCCTTATTCAATTTGCATGAAATTAAATTTAGGTGATATTAAAGAAATCCAAATGACACTGTAGTTGGCGGATAGATCTATGAAGAGGCCTAAGATTATTATTAAGGATTTATTGGTAAAAATAGAAAATTTTATATTTTCAATTGATTTTATGGTAATGGATATGGAGGAGGACTGCAAAGAATCATTGATAGTAAGACGACCATTCTTGGATACAGCAAAAGCATTGATAGACATACACGGACAAATGGTTACCTTAAGGTTTAATGAGGATAAAATAATTTTTAACGTGAATAAGATGATGAAGCATCTTTCTTATGACTTTGAAGAATCTATTTGCTTCATAAACGGTGTTCAAGAGTGTGTAGAAGAAAAGTATAAGAAAATTTTATTAAATGATAATCTTCAAGATTGCTTGATGTATTCAAGAAATAAGGAGGAAATGAAAAAGTAATAGAAAAAGATGATACAGGAACTAGAAAAAGAGCACAGTGAAGGAATACAGGAGGATGAATAGTCCTCTCCTAAGGGAGAAAATAACTCTGAACTCAAAACTCTTCCTTCACATTTAAAATATGTATTTTTAGAAAAAAATGAAAAACCAGTAATTATTTCTTCGATTTTGACAACATTGGAAGAAGAATATTAGTGGAGGTCTTAAAAAAGCACAAAGGAACTTTAGGATGGAAAACTTCGAATTTGAAGGGAATTAGTCCCAGTTACTATACACATTGAATACCGATGGAGATAGACTTTAAGCTGGTGGTGCAACCCCAGTTGAGACTCAATCTGCTATACAAGAAGTGGTGAAAAAGAAGGTATTAAAACTGCTTGATGCATGTATAATCTATGGCATTTTTTATAGTAATTGGGTAAGTCCTATACAATGTGTGCCTAAAAAGAGGGATATGACTATGGTAACTAATGAAAATAATGAACTAATTGCAACACAAACAGTAACGAAATGGAGAGTGTGTATTGATTATAACAGGTTAAATAGTGCTATTAGAAAAGATCATTTTTCTTTGCATTTTATTGATCAAATGTTAGAGAGATTAGCTAAAAATAGGTTTTACTATTTTTAAATGGTTATTCAGGATATATGCAAATTTCTATAGTCCCGAAAGATCAAGAAAAGATTATATTTACATGTCCTTATGGCATGTTTCCTTATAGAAGAATGTCTTTCGGTCTTTGTAATACCCCAACTACTTTTCAAAGATGTATGATGTCCATATTTCATGATTTTATTGAAAAATTCATAAAGATTTTCATGGATGATTTTACTTTATATGGTTGTGATTTTGATTCTTGTTTGTTTAATTTGGCATTAGTTTTAGAAAGGTGTGAGGAAACTAACTTAGTCCTAATTAAATTGGAAAAAATATCATTTTATGATGAGGAAATGCATCAATTTAGCGCACAAAATTTCTGAAAATGAAATTGAGGTTGATAGGCAAAAGTATAGGTAATTGCAAAATTGCCTCCTCCTACGAATGTTAAAGGAATTAGAAATTTCCTTGGTCATACCGGATTTTATCGTCGATTTATTAAGGATCTTTCTAAAATAGCTAAATCGATTTCTAATTTACTACTTAAAGATATTGCATTTAACTTTAATAATGAGTATTTGCAAGCTTTTAATCAGTTAAAGCATAAGTAATTACAACACCTATCTTAGCATCACCTGACTAGAACCTACCTTTTGAAATCATGTGTGATGCTAGTGACTTTGCAGTAGGAGTAGTTTTAGGACAAAAGAAGGAGAAATTCCTTCACACCATTTATTATGCTATCACACACTCACATAAGCTCAAGTGAATTACACCACCATAGAGAAGGAATTTTTGGCAACAGTGTTTAGCTTTGAAAAATTTAGGCCATATATCCTTGGTTCTAAAGTGACAGTGTGGTCGAATCATGTGACATTTTGATATCTCTTTGCTAAAACAAGCTTCAAACCAAGGCTCATTAGATGGATTTTGTTACTTCAGGAATTTGATGTAGAGATAAAAAATAAAAAGGGGGCTGAAAATTTTGTAGCTAACCATCTATCTAGATAGGATCATGCTCATATAGAAAAGGGAAAAATTTTCGATTTATTTCCTTATAAACATATATGTGCTATTTATTCTTGTAATAATTCAATTTCTTGGTATGATAATGTCGTTAATTATCTCGCAGGAGGTTACCTTCCAAAGGATTTTAGGTGGTAGCAAAAGAAAAAGCTAAAAGCGGATGCAATATACTATTTGTGGGATGATCCATTTTTGATCAAGATATGTCCAGATCAAGTGCTGAGAAGATGTGTTCCAAAAGAAGAGCAAGTAGACATTATGTGACTCTGTCATGAAGGAGAGGTTGGTAGATAACATGGGCCAAAAGTACAATAGCAAAAATTTTACAGTCAGATTTCTTTTGGCTTACTCTTTTCGTTTATGTTAAGTCCTTTATAGAGTTTTGTGATAGGTGTCAACGTGTAGGAAATATATCCAAGAGGGATGAGATGCCTATGAATACTATGTTAGAAGTTAAAATTTTTTATGTTTGGGGTATTGACTTCACGGGACCATTTTCGAACTCATTTGGCTTTGAATATATCCTAGTAGCTATACATTATATGAGAAAAATGGGTAGAAGTAGTTGCTATTAGGACATATGATGCTAGAGTTGTGCTTAAATTCCTTAAGATGAATATTTTTACTAGGTTTGAGGCAGCAAGATCTATCATCAGTGATGGAGGTAAGCATTTCGTCAATCACCAATTTAAAACATTGCTTAAAAAGTTTGATGTTAGATATAAGGTTATAACCCCTTACCATCCTCGGGCAAATAGGCAAGTAGAAGTGTCTAATAGGAAGTCAAAAGCCATCTTTGAAAAAGTAGTGAACACTGTTAGGAAAGACTAGTCTCACAAGCTGGATGAGGCTCTATGCGCTTGTAAAACCACTTATAAGACCCCTATAGGCATGTCTCCCTTTAGGCTAATATTTGGTAAATTATGTCATTTGGCGGTTGACCGGAGTCTAGCAAGTGTACTAGATCGGTTTAGTAATATAGGGAAATAGATTTATGACCCAAAATATCGAACCCAAGGGAAAACTTGTGCTTGTGTGCTATTTCAATTTCAAAATCAATTTCTATGTGTAAAGAAAGAAGAGAAATCCCAATTTTGTGATGTTTTAAAGAATAAAAACTAAAAAACCAAAATAAAACAATTAAAGTGATTGAATCAAGAAAAGATCTATTGCAAACAAGTAAATTAAACGGGGTAAAAATCAATATTAAAAACAACTTTCACTAAAGGACTATCCACCTTAACCGATATTGATATGACTTAATTAAAAGGAAGCATACAAGTGATTATGGAGAATTGAATTTAATAAACCCAAGTAACTTTATTCAAGATTACCATTCCAAGTATTAAACTCTCTTATTCAGAACAATTCAATACTTAGCATAAAAGTCTGAATTAATCCTCCTAGATGTCTATTAAAGCCTTTCTCAAGAGATTTAACTTTCAACTATTCTTGATTACACCTTTCTTAATCTCAACTTACTCAAATTAACACATAATTATAACTTATTCAGATTATAAATATGTATTAATCCAACTAAATTAACCTAAGAACATGCAAGTCATTAATCAACTTAAACCAATTAATTAACCAATGCTTAATCAAGTTAATAATTTACTTAAGATTGAATAAAAACAAGACTATGTTTACGAATCAAGAAATAATCAAACTTGTATTTGAATTGAAGCACAAACTTAAGTCATAACAATACAAGTTAAGGATTCAAGTATCCTTTAGCAAAAGTTAAAGAAAACTACTCATAGAACATTGTTAAAACTAAAGACAAAGTTTGAAGAAAACAATAAATAACAAGAACGTGAAAATAAACTAAGAAAAACAAAGCTAAAAAACTCAAGATTTTTTTCTCCTTTCTTCTGTGTTTTGGACTGCTATTTATAGGCCAATTTCTGGTAGACTCCTCATTAAACTCTAGTTGCAAAATAGGAATCAACCTCTGCTAAAACAGGAAGCTCGAAAAATCCTTCGCGATATGGGAGTATTCAGTCACATGGCCACGCCTTCATCAGTGCCTTTCCTACACGTAACCACGTGTATACATGCCTCTTCTCCACATGTGACCACGTGTGGTCCTTCAATGGAATCCATGTGGTCACGTGGTCCTCCTCTTTTGCTTCTTTCTTTCATCACATGGCCACGTCTTCTTCAATATTTCTTCTTCACGTGGCCACGTATCTTATTCTTCAATATTTTCACGTGGTCACGGCTTAAAGCTCTGGACTGGATGCTCGTTTTCTTGCTTAATTTCTTCAAATTTTCACTTTTGGCCCAAAACTTTGCACTTTTTACACTTTACGCCCTTTTTTTTATCAATTTGACCCTGAAAATCATACAAAACACAGAATTAACCTTAAAAACATAAATATTAACTAAATAACTCTAATTTAACCTAAATAAAACCAAAATAACTACATAACACAACTAAAAATATATTAAAAACTATATATAATTCACACTTATCAGCGGTCGAATTAAATCATAAGGCATATTAGGCTATAAAAATGCTTAACCTTGATTTGAGAATTTTAGGAGAAAAAAGAAGATTACAGCTCAACGAGTTAGATGAAATTTGACAGTGGTCTTATGATAATGCTACAAGCTATAAGGAGAAAATCAAGCGTTGGCATGAGAAAAAGTTGAATCAAAAGGATTTTTCTCCCGAAATGTTGGATAAAAGAAAACGAGCATCCACGTCTTCTTCAATATTTTTCTTGCTTCTTCACTTTACACCCTTTTTTATCAATTTGACCCTGAAAATCATACAAAACACAGAATTAACCTTAAAAACATAAATATTAACTAAATAACTCTAATTTAACCTAAATAAAACCAAAATAACTACATAACACAACTAAAAATATATTAAAAACTATATATAATTCACACTTATCAAATACCCCACACTTAAACTTGCTTGCCCTCAAGCAAATTAGAACAAACCCTCATTCAAAACTTTTAAACTTGTAAAAAGATATGCATTTTCAAAACCAAACTTAGCATAAGCACTTAATATAACCTCTAAATAGATCAATCTTCAAACAAGATAATATGAGATAGTTTCCTTGAGTGTGTGCAAGACCAAATCATTTTAAGTATCTTCCAAATCCAAAACACCAATGCAAATTCATAGTCAAGTTAAGAATGAATGTACACATAAGTATACACATGGTTTCGTGCTTGAAACTCTAGAAACACCATAAGCTTCTCCTTTAGCACCGGAACCCGAAGGTCATCTCCGCTAAACAATTCAAAAACAAAACTTAAAATCACTTAGGTCTTTTAAAGGTTGTAATGGGGTTAAGGTATTGGTTATCAAAAAAATGGATAAAAGATTAACAATAAGAATAGCCACTCTAAGATAAAATAGATTAACAAGTCTAACTTTTCATCCCATTAACTTAAATAATAAAGAATTTAGCCAACCATCTCAACTCTTTACAATTCAAAGCTCTTATGAAAGAACAATTGAAACTTTTTTTCATTCACAATTTATACCCTTTTTCAAGAAGTCAGAACCACTTTTCCTTGTAACTACCCCACACTTAAGATTTTGCCATAGATGCTAGCTTTATTTCATTTTCTTTTTTTTTCTCTTCCCTTATTTTTTTCTTTTTTTTTCACAATTTCTCTTTTCTTTTTTAGCTTTGATGTTGGCAATACAATAATATAACATGGGTAATAACAAGGTAACAATTCACTATTTCTTTGACTTCAATAATAGTCCTTTGATCATAATCATCTTATCACACCCATCAAGATATCCAATTCCTATTAATCCATCCTATCCTAGAGTGGCCAATTCTAGAAGGGAAGCTAAAAGCTTTTTAGGCTATATGGTAAAATAAATGAGTGTAACAAGAAAAATAAATATGGTACGCATTGAGCATACCTCATTAGGCTCAAAATGGCTAACAAAGGATAAATATGCATATAGGGTAGGAAATAAGTTAAGATATGGCTTAACAAGAAAAACATTGCCTAGATCACTTTCCAAGTTGTTTTGAGTTACTTGTATGCTTTGAAGGGTGATGAGAAAGGTTCTAGTGTTCTAAAATTCATCACTTAACTATGTCAATGCATTGTTTTTCTCTAAGTTAAAAAAAACTGATCTAAGTGCTTTTAAAAATTCGGAAACTAACAAATATTTATCAAGCTGAAAATTAACCTACCTAAAGATTTATTAAACAACATAAATGTTCTATTGCTAAGCAAAGGTTTAAAACATGCATATTCTAAATCCAAGTTCAAATTGTTCCACATTTTGAAGATAACTAGGGCAAACTAAGCGCTCATGCAAACTAAGTGATAAAAGTGAACTATATAAATTTTTAACATGTTTTACACACTTAAGCAAACAAACAAAACATAAACAAAAACAAACTACTAAAACACAAAGCACAAAATAAAAAAAACTTGATTCATGAAAAAAAAAGAAAGATAGAAGATAAACACCTTGAAAGGAGGCTACCCCCTCCTCAAAACTTTGCTGTCCACAGCAACCAAAGATCTATTTAGGTGGTGGTGGCGGTGGAGGAAATCGCTGCCAAAAATGATGGATAAAATGCTCAACTCTCCGATTTCTTTCTATGACCGTATCACGAAGCATATCCATCCTTTCTTGCATTTGATCAAGTCTCATCCATTGAGCATCCATCCGGCTACTTAATTGATTAAATGGTGCTTCCCATTCCGGTGTTATAGGCTCATTGATGGGGGAAGGCACAACTATAGCAATATGCTCCTCCTGCTGCTCTTCTTCTTGCTCCTCTTGATGCTCCTTAAACCGAATGTTATTCTCTCTTAAATATTCCTCCTGTGTTGCCCAATGACCGTGGGGCCTAGGTATCAGAATTTTCATCCTTTTCAGCATCCTATTATCAACGCAAGGCAAATCTCCTTTAAGGGATTCTCCATAAACCTGATGATCAACTGCATTTGCCAATACTGTGGCTATCCATCCAATTGAGATATTATCAATGTTTCCTGGCATTTTTTGTAAATCCTTAATTCGACTAGCTATAATGCCCGCTCCATTGATTACTTTGCCATCCATCATACATCGAAGAATCATTGCTTGAGATACACTGATAGTGCTGGCATTCTTCAAATTGTTGTACATACTTTTTGCCAAAAACCGATGAATGATTCGCAACGCATGATTCCTTAAAGCATGTACCTTGCATTGCCCTCCTACCCAAGGCTCATCCAATTTCAGATCTTTGATTCTCTCCCAATTTTCCATAGGTGAAGCATCTTCCAATTCCTAGGGAGCAGTTGGCACAAAACCTAAAATTTCAGAAAACTGAGTGAAAGTTAGAGAATAACCTTTCTTACCGAGCTTAAAGCCCACTGTGCCATCCTCAGTATCTCTCGTGAAATAGCATTCAAAGGAATAAAGAAAATCTCATGCCATGTCCGGATACACCTTTGGTTTCTTCTTAATTAATTCTTGCCAACCAATACTTTGGATTAATGGTTCTATCTCATGGTCCCATAGATTTCCAGTTGGAATATTGAGGAACAAGTGGCTTAAGTAGGCAGGTTGGACATAGGTGCACTTGCTAAAGTAGTCAAACTTGTTGATTTTTGCCCTATCCACATACGACGGAATACGTACACCGGATGAACTAGCTACATCGGGGTATTTAGTCCTTCGAGGTGCCACTACAACCAAAGAAAAACACAATGTAAGTATTAATTCCTAACCCAAAATAGACTGATTATGAGTGCATGAACATGTATTGAGTGAAATGATGCACAATTTGGATGAAATGATAAGTTAATAGCACATGTCATTATAGGTATAAAATGTATGCAAAAATGTGAGCACAAAGAATGTTTTAAACATAATGCGTATTATGCATAAATAAGATCATGAACAACTCTTTCACAAGGTATTTGTCATGCTTCAAGGCAAACTATAAACATGCCAACCAAAGAGTGGAAATTAAAAGTTTTTATTTAAAGAAAAACTCATTGAGGCATTTCATCGAACACATTGTAAGCATAAGTTTGAGCATGAATTTCAAAAGTATAACAAAGAGTGTTCAGTACCCAATTACATACCAAACATCTATTATATGCATCAAATAATCATAATCATCCAAAGAAGCAAAAAGAATGAACATGCAAACAATATGTGAATTGCAAATTAACCTAAAAACTAAACAATCCTTGAGCAATACTTGCCCAAAACACAACCATTGATGACAAACAAACAATAATTAAGGAGTAAAGGAAGTAAATACTTACTTGGAAGTGAGAATTTCACCAAAAATGTAGCACAAAGTGGAGATGGTGTGTGTGAGGTGTTCAAAACCTAAAATGATAATGAAATTGTGGAAAACTAAGTGATGAATGATGGGAGAGAAAAGAAAATGAAAGAGAAAGCTAATGGAGATGATGATGGTTGGTAGGGGGTGAGCATCCGTGGGCACGGGTAAATTGAGGGTTGGTGAGACGTGGGCACGGGAGAGAGCAAAAGGAAATGAGAATGAAGCAAAAATTAAGATCGTGAAGTGAATTTATAAACAGGCAAGGAAGGCATGGCCATGTGAGGTTCAGTGAAGAACTACACGTGGTCACGTGTAGGTATATGGCCTCTTCACTTTTTTAACCCGTGGCCACGTGGATTCTCATAGAGAGACCACATGTGGTCACGTGTAATTTAGGAAACTAAGGCAGTGGAGCAACCCGTGGCCATGTGGTGTTTTGCTTATAAAATACCCGTGGTCACGTGTGTGGGAGTGAAGTGTGATACTTAGCAACCCGTGGCCATGTGATGGCAAAGGAAGAGCCATACGTGGTCACGTGTTCATGTATTTTCTTGCCTTTCTTTCTTCGTTTTTGAAACACATATACACAAAACTCTTCTTTCAATGCAATTTTTCCAACTTTTAAGTTTTGAAAACACTAACTCATCTCTAGGAAAAACATATCTTCTTTTAAAAACATTGCTTTACTCATTCTTTTCATGAATCAAAACACACAAACATGCAAAAATGCAGAAACAAGAACACTTAACTAAAACTCAATTATAAAATGAAAAGAGAGAAGGAATAGAAGTTCTGAGTTTTTGAAGTCTCCAGCTAGACTTTTCAAACCGGTTTTTAAATATCTTGAAGAACCATGGTTGCTTCAGCAACCTCTTGTTGTCCGATTTGGTATGGTTTGAGTCGATGACCATTGACTTGAAATTCACGTCCATCTTTTAAGCTTTTGATCGTCACTACAACAAAATTACTGCTTGACATCACTTGATATGATCCAAGCCACTTTGATTTCAGTTTCCCTAGAACCAAACAAAGACGACTATTATAAAGAAGCACTAACATTCCTGGAACAAAATCTTTTACCCTTAAATGCTTGTCATGCCATCGTTTTGTCTTTTCTTTATAAAGCGCAGCATTGTCATATGAACATTGTCGAATTTCGTCAAGTTCATTGAGCTGAAATTTTCTTCTTTCTCCTGCATTTCTCAAATCAAAGTTAAGAAATTTTGTAGCCCAATATGCTTTATGTTCTAATTCGACTGGGAGGTGACATGATTTACCAAAGACAATTCTAAAGGGAGACATACCTATAGGGGTTTTGAATGTAGTTCGATAAGCCCATAGAGCCTCATCCAACCTAAGAGATCAATCTTTTCTAGAATTATTAACCGTTTTTTCTAAGATTGATTTCAATTCCCTATTAGATATTTCTACTTGTCCATTGGCTTGAGGGTGATATGGAGTTGTGATTTTATGTTTAACCCCAAATTTTTTTAGTAAGGCCTTGAATTGATGGTTGACAAAATGTTTACCTCCATCACTTATAATAGCTCTAGGTTCTCCAAATCTAGTGAAGATATTCTTCCTAATAAATTCCAGCACAATCTTTGCATCACATATCCTAGTAGCTATTGCTTCTACCCATTTGCTTACATAATCCACTGCTACCAAGATATATTCATACCCAAATGAATTTGGAAAAGGAACGATAAAATCAATGCCCCAAACATTAAATATTTCTACTTCTAGCACATTGTTCATAGGCATCTCATCTCTTTTGGATATATTTCCTACTCGTTGGCATTTATCACAAGTGGCTATGAAAGATCTTATATCCTCAAATAAAGTAGGCCAGAAAAAACCTGATTGGAGTATCTTTTGAACTGTTCTATTTGGTCCATGATGACCTCCAACTTCACCCCCATGGCATTGGTGCATGATAGCTTTTTGTTCCGATTCCGGTATACACCTTCTTAGTACTTGATCCAAACATATCTTGACAAGGTATGGATCATCCCAAAAGTAATGCTTGGCATCCGCTATGAGCTTTTTCTTCTGTTGCCAAGTAAATCCCTTAGGGAGATAGCCACCTGCAAGAAAATTAGCTATATTAGCGTACCATGGAACTGAATTTTCATAAGTATAACAAGCACAAATATGTTCATCAGGAAATAAGTCACAAATTTCTCCCTTTTCGATGCTAGCGTGATCCAATCTAGATAGATGATCAGCTACAAAATTTTCTGCTCCTTTCTTATCTTTGATTTCGACATCAAATTCTTGAAGTAGTAACACCCATCGGATAAGTCTTGGTTTGGAATCCTTCTTGGCAAAAAGATGTCTCAATGCAGCGTGATCCGACCAAATTGTAATTTTAGATCCTAAAAGGTAAGATCGGAATTTCTCAAATGAAAAGACTATTGCTAAGAGTTCCTTCTCCGTAGTGGTGTAATTTACTTGGGCTCCAGTGAGTGTGTGGCTCGCATAGTAAATGGTGTAGAAAATCTTCTCCTTTTGCTGTCCTTAAATCGCTCCAACTGCATAATCACTTGCATCACACATAATTTCAAATGGTAAGCTCCAATAGGGTGATGCAATGACTGGTGTACTAACTAATTTTTGCTTCAATAGGTTAAAAGCTTGCAAACACTCAGCATCAAAGTTAAATGCAGCATCCTTAAGCAATAAATTAGAAAGTGGCTTGGCAATTTTAGAAAAATCCTTAATAAATCGACGATAAAATCCAGTATGACCAAGGAAACTCCTAATGCCTTTTACACTAGTTGGTGGAGGTAGTTTTTCTATCACATCAATTTTTGCTTTATCCACCTCAATGCCTTTTTTAAAAATCTTATGCCCTAAGACAATGCCTTCTCTAACCATGAAATGACATTTTTCACAATTTAGCACAAGATTCGTTTCTTGACATCTTTTTAAAACCAATGCTAGATTATGCAAACAAGATTCAAAATCATGCCCATAAACAGTGAAATCATCCATGAAAACCTCCATAAATTTTTTAATGAAATCATGAAATATGGCCATCATGCATCGTTGAAATGTGGTAGGTGCATTACAAAGACCAAAAGGCATTCTCCTATATGCAAATGTTCCATATGGACATGTGAATGTGGTCTTTTCTTGATCTTCTGGGGCTATAGGTATTTGCATATACCCCGAATATCCATCTAAGAAACAATAAAATTTATTTCCTGCCAGCCTTTTTAACATTCGATCAATAAAGGGCAATGGGAAATAGTCTTTTTTAGTGGCATTATTTAATCTTCTATAATCAATGCATACTCTCCATCCCATTACCGTGCGTGTAGGAATTAATTCATTATTTTCATTTCTCACTACAGTCATTCCTCCCTTTTTAGGCACACATTGAACAGGACTAACCCAATTACTATCGGAGATAGGATAGATAATACCTGCATCAAGTAGTTTCAATACCTCATTTTTTACTACTTCTTGCTAGTTGGGTTGAGCCTTCGTTGAGGTTGTACAACTAGCTTAAAATTATCCTCCATGGGTATGCGATGTGTACAATAGCTTGGACTAATCCCTTTTAAATCGGATGTTGCCCAACCAATTGCTCCTTTGTGCTTTTTGAGGACTCCAATGAGCATTTCTTCTTCCAAATCTGTCAACAAGGATGAAATAATCACCGGATTAGCATTATCACTTAAAAATACATATTTCAAATGAGATGGAAGTGTTTTAAGTTCAGAATCTCCCTTAGGAGGGGATGGTTCATCCTCCCTTTCATTATCTTCACTATGCTCTTTTTCCAGAATTTGTATAAACTTTTTCTCCTTTGTATCCAACTCTTCCATTTTCTTTGGATGCATTAAGCAACTTTGAAGCTCATCTTTGAGAATGACTTCCTCTTGCTTTGTGTTGGCACATTCTTGAATCTCATCAACAAAGTAAATAGATTCTTCAAAATTATACGAGGGGTGTTTTAAAATTTTGTTAACATTAAAAACTATTTCCTCCTCGTTAAATCTTAACGTAACCGTTTGTCCATGAACATTTATTAAAGCTCTTGCTGTGTTCAAGAATGGCCTCCCAACAATTAATGGCACTTTTCTATCTTCTTCCATGTCCATCACCACAAAATCAACCGGAAATATGAAATTTCCTATTTTCACCAATAGGTCCTCGATGATTCCTTTTGGCCTTTTCACCGATCTATCCGCCAATTGAAGCGTCATTCGGGTTTCCTTTAAATCTCCTAGATTTAATTTCCTGCAAATTGAATAAGGCATCAAATTAATACTTGCACCCAAATCACATAAAGCATTTCCAATAAAATTACTTCCTAATTCACAAGGTAATGTAAAACTACCTGGATCTTCTAATTTTTCAAGAATTTTATTGGTTAAGATAGCACTACAATTACCGGACAATTGAACCGTTCCCATGCCTTCTAGCTTTTTCTTATTAGTGCATAATTCTTTCATAAATTTAGCATATTTAGGCATGTATAATAAAGCTTCAGCAAATGGTAAATTTATATGCAGCTTCTTAAACATGTCTAAAAATCTACTCAATTGTTCATTTTATTTTTCTTTTCTAGCTAGAATAGGAAAAGGTAATTGAGACTCATCAAGAATAGTAGAAACAAGCTTTTCTTTACCTTTACCCTTCTCAACCGTTGGAGGTACTTTTTCATTATTTTCAGAATTAGAAACACTTACCTCCATTATCGGTTCCACCTTTTGAGAAGAATTCTTACCAAGTTCAGTCTTTTCTAACTCTTTCCCACTCCTTAAGGTGATTTCTTTGGCTTCCTCTTTTGGATTTTGGTCTACATTGGATGGAAATGTCCCTTGAGCACGGTTTGATAAAGAACTAGCAAGTTACCCCATTTGGTTTTCTAGGTTCCTAATGGATGCCTCTTGATTTCTCATCCAAATATCTTGTGATTTCCATCTAGCATCTTGACTAGCTAAAATTGAGTTTTGGGAAGCCATGAAATTTGCAATCATTTCCTCAATATTAGATTTCTTTTCTTGAGGAGAGGAAGGTTGAGGTTTTTGAAAACCGGGTGGTTGGTGGTATGCTTGTGATGGGTATTGGTAATGTGGTGGAGCTTGGTTTTGGTATGAAATTTGATTATTGGAAACTGGATTGTGGTTAAATTGGGGTCTAGGATTCGGGTTAGAAGAAGAAGAACCTTGATTACCTTCTCTCCATGAGAAATTTGGATGGCTTCTCCATCCTGCATTGTAAGTGTTGCTATATGGGTTCAAGGCATTCACTTCTTCCACCATATTTTCAGCATTCTTCATTCCCAAAGATCCTGTAATTCCTGCATAAGAATCAACTTCATTAGACAACATAGAGATATTTTTAGCTTTAAGCTCATTTATTTCTTTTAAATTTCTTTTTTCCATTAATTCCAATTGAGCTTTTAACATTGCTATTTCATCAACAATATGAACTCCCTGTTTCTTTTGAGTTGCTCTAGAGCTTGCCCATTGAGCATCATTAGTGGCCATCTCATCAAGGAGTAAGAATGCATCCTTGGGAATTTGATTCATAAAACTTCCATTTGAAGCTGCATCTAACAAAGATCTTGTTGATGGATGAGCACCTGCATAAAAAATATGCATTAATTGAAAAATAGGAACTTCATGATGAGGACAACTTTTTAATAGTCTCCTAAATCTTTCCCAAGCTTCATGGAATGGCTCCTCATAGAACTGTTGAAAATCACTAATTTGTTTCCTAATGAAGGCAGTCTTTGTGGGTGGGAAAAAATTGTAAAGAAATTTTTCTTGCATTTGTTGCTAAGAATTAATGGATTGATTTGGTAGCATTTGTAGCCAATCCCTAGCTTTTTCTATTAAGGTGAATGGAAAGAGTTTCAACCTAATTGCATCAGTCGATACATTAGGAATTTGCACGGTGTCACTCACTTCTAAGAACATGTCTAAATGTTGTGCAAGATCCTCTATATCTGAACTCGAAAATTGGTTTCTTTGTACCATAGTGATGGTAGTGGGTTTAATCTCAAAGGATTGGTGGTGAGGAATCCTAATAGTTCTATGTTCTTCATTCCACCTAGGGATAGCATAATCCCTAATGGTTCTAGGTCGATACCCATTCCCGGGAGCTTGGTGGGGTATGTGTTGCTCTTCGATCCTAGGTGGTGGATCATTCATAGGTTCCTCAATTTTTGGATCATTCATGTTGTCTCTTAGCCTTCTAATCCTATGGAATGTCCTCTCAATTTCAGGGTCTGATGGGGTTGTCTCTCACAATAAACAACTAATCAACCAAAAAGAAAATAAGAAAATAGATGAAGAAGAGAAGAAAACACACAAAATAGATTTAAAAATCAAAGTAAACAAACAAACGCCAATGTTTTCCCTGGCAATGGAGCCAAAAATATGACCGGAGTCTAGCAAGTGTACTACATCGGTTTAGTAATATAGGGAAATAGATTTATGACCCAAAATATCGAACCCAAGGGAAAACTTGTGCTTGTGTGCTATTTCAATTTCAAAATCAATTTCTATGTGTAAAGAAAGAAGAGAAATCCCAATTTTGTAATGTTTTGAAGAATAAAAACTAAAAAACCAAAATAAAACAATTAAAGTGATTGAATCAAGAAAAGATCTATTGAAAACAAGTAAATTAAACGAGGTAAAAATCAATATTAAAAACAACTTTCACTAAAGGACTATCCACCTTAACCGATATTGATATGACTTAATTAAAAGGAAGCATACAAATGATTATGGAGAATTCAGTTTAATAAACCCAAGTAACTTTATTCAAGATTACCATTCCAAGTATTAAACTCTCTTATTCAGAACAATTCAATACTTAGCATAAAAGTCTGAATTAATCCTCCTAGATGTCTATTAAAGCCTTTCTCAAGAGATTTAAGTTTCAACTATTCTTGATTACACCTTTCTTAATCTCAACTTACTCAAATTAACACATAATTATAACTTATTCAGATTATAAACATGTATTAATCCAACTAAATTAACCTAAGAACATGCAAGTTATTAATCAACTTAAACCAATTAATTAACCAATGCTTAATCAAGTTAATAATTTACTTAAGATTGAATAAAAATAAGACTATGTTTAAGAATTAAGAAATAATCAAACTTGTATTTGAATTGAAGCAAAAACTTAAGTCATAACAATACAAGTTAAGGATTCAAGTATCCTTTAGCAAAAGTTAAAGAAAACTACTCACAGAACATTGTTAAAACTAAAGACAAAGTTTGAAGAAAACAATAAATAACAAGAACGTGAAAATAAACTAAGAAAAACAAAGTTGAAAAACTCAAGATTTTTTTCTCCTTTCTTATGTGTTTTGGACTGCTATTTATAGGCCAATTTCTGGTAGACTCCTCATTAAACTCTAGTTGCAAAATAGGAATCAACCTCTGCTAAAACAGGAAGCTCGAAAAATCCTTCGCGATATGGGAGTATTCAGTCACGTGGCCACGCCTTCATCAGTGCCTTTCCTACACGTGACCACGTGTATACATGCCTCTTCTCCACACGTGACCATGTGTGGTCCTTCAATGGAATCCACGTGGTCACGTGGTCTTCCTCTTTTGCTTCTTCCTTTCATCACATGGCCACGTCTTCTTCAATATTTCTTCTTCACGTGGCCACGTATCTTATTCTTCAATATTTTCACGTGGTCACGGCTTAAAGCTCTGGACTGGATGCTCGTTTTCTTGCTTAATTTCTTCAAATTTTCACTTTTGGCCCAAAATTTTGCACTTTTTACACTTTACGCCCTTTTTTTTTTATCAATTTGACCCTGAAAATCATACAAAACACAGAATTAACCTTAAAAACATAAATATTAACTAAATAACTCTAATTTAACCTAAATAAAACCAAAATAACTACATAACACAACTAAAAATATATTAAAAACTATATATAATTCACACTTATCAGCGGTCGAATTAAATCATAAGGTATATTAGGCTATAAAAATGCTTAACCTTGATTTGAGAATTTTAGGAGAAAAAAGAAGATTACAGCTCAACGAGTTAGACGAAATTTGACAGTGGTCTTATGATAATGCTACAAGCTATAAGGAGAAAATCAAGCGTTGGCATGAGAAAAAGTTGAATCAAAAGGATTTTTCTCCCGAAATGTTGGTTTTAATGTACTGAGACTAAGGTTGTTCCCATGTAAACTCAAATCAAGGTGGCTAGAGCCTTATCAAGTAGTTTTGAGCAACTAATTTGGAGTTGTCACTATCAGAAATCCAAAGGATGGTTAGGAATATAGAGTAAATGTCTATAGGTTAAAACCATATTTTAATGTTCATCATGAGATTGTTGAGGCAACTCTGGTTCTCCTTGACAAGCAAGACAGTCCTAAAAGTCTAGTTGGGGACTTGCAAAACTCAGAACTAATTTTTCTTAACCTTATCCTGTGTCATTTGGTTTTATTTTTGTAGTGGTGTTTTGTGTTGATTTGATTGTTCTTTTGTAAGTCTAGTATTTTCAGTGTTTTCGGTGTTTCACATATAAATAAGGGGAATCCATACTTCCAGTTCATAACAAGGCTTAATGATGTTTTATCAGTAGGAATAATGGTGTAGACAGAGCAATATAATAGTTAGTAGATATTGAAATTTACATTACAGGAGGTGGCACGTATTTGGATTCAAGTTATGCAATTAGAAGATGCAGTTGGGAGAGATTTTAATTTTAATTGATGGAGAAATTTATTAGCTTTGCAGTGTTGTTTTTGCTTATTTTCAATCCAGAGGCTCATCACTCTGTGGAGTAAAAACCCACTCCACCGAGTGGAATCCCAATCGGTGGAGCAATTTTTTGCTTAACCGTGTGTCATTTGTAGGGATGATGAGCAAAAAAATTAATTAGTCCATTAATATCGGTTTTTTAAAATTACTAACCATTAACCAGTCCGTTACATTCGGTTAACCAGTCCATCGATTTTAGTTTTTCGATTTGGTTAACCAATATTTTTCGGTTAACCATTAAAATTTATAACATAAAATTATATAAAAAAAATTAGATAAAGTTTAATTCAATTTTCAATGTGTAAAGTAATTTAATATAAAAATTACGAAACAAACATAATCTACTAGCCAAAATTCATATTTTATACATTAATAGCTAATATTATAAAATAGATTTGATATTTATTGAAAATTACTATGTTTGATTCTAAGTCAAATAAAATTTTAGATAATAATGTAATTAAATGCTATTAAGTAAAATATGAATACCAATATATGATATATATATATATATATATATAAACTAATTGTATACTATATATAAATATTGCTATATTATTAAAGAGAATAATATAATATAAATTTACTTTAAAGTATTATATAAATTTTATAGAAAAATATAAAATATTAAGTTATAAAAATAAAAATATAATTTAAATATATTTAAAAGTATTATTTTATGTAAATTTTAGAGAGAAATAGATAAAAATTGAAGATATATATATACCGGTTAACCGTGAACTAATAGTTAACCGATACTTAAAAACCTAAACCATAACTATTAACCAAAAATATAAAAATTAAAAACTGTAACCGAATTCATTAGATCAGTTAACCGTAAAAATAGGTTCGATTTCGGATCAATTTTACGGTTAACCATATTTTTAATTTTTTTTTGCTCATCCCTAGTCATTTGAATAAAAAAAAAGCTAAATTAATTAATTTGATTTTTGATGAAACCGTGGCATACAAAGAGCATCACTCGGTAGAGTGATGGATCAATCCACCGAGTGGCCCATCACTCCACCAAGTGATTCCTTTTTAAATACCTAATTTTGCTTGCTTAATGCCTCACACACGCACACACTCCCACCGAACTTCACAATTGCTGTTAAATCTAGGGATGAGCATGAACTGGTTAACTGATTCATGAGCAAAAAAATTAATCAGTCTATTAATATTGATTTTTCAAAATTACTAACCATTAACCAATTTATTACATTTGATTAACCAGTCCATCGATTTTGATTTTTCGATTTGGTTAACTAATATTTTTCGGTTAACTATTAAAATTTATAACATAAAAATTATATAAAAAAATTAGATAAAGTTTAATTCAATTTCCAATGTGTAAAGTAATTTAATATAAAAATTACGAAACAAATATAATTTACTATCCAAATTTTGTATTTTATAAATTAATAGCTAATATTATAAAATAGATTTGATATTTATTAAAAATTACAATGTTTGATTCTAAGTCAAATAAAATTTTGGATAATAATGTAATTAAATGTTATTAAGTAAAATATTAACATCAATATATATATATATATATATATATATATATATTGTAATGGCCTCAACACCGGGTCAGCCGTGAACAGTACTTTTCGATGGTGAATAGTGCTTTTCGGGTCCGAAAGGATACCCAAAAGTCAAAAATATTTTATTGGACCATCGAAAAGTATTGGTCATGGTGAGTCTGAGTTGAAATTTGAAATGAAATTGAGGACAAATAGGCCTTCAAATGTCAAAAATACGAAAAAGGATGTGATAAAAGTGATGAAATTATTTTTGGAGTGATTTGGTGGTTGGAAGAGAGAGAAATTTGATTGGGCTTTAAAAAGGCCTAAATGGAC
>CM075813.1:25428653-25591969 GCA_037975025.1 Excoecaria agallocha | reverse complement strand
GCTTAAAAAGTTCGGTGTTAGATATAAGGTTATAACCCCTTACCATCCTCGGGCAAATGGGCAAGTAGAAGTGTCTAATAGGAAGTTAAAAGCCATCTTTGAAAAAATAGTGAACACTGCTAGGAAAGACTAGTCTCACAAGTTGGATGAGGCTCTATGGGCTTGTAAAACCACTTATAAGACCCCTATAGGTATGTCTCCCTTTAGGCTAATATTTGGTAAATTATGTCATTTGGCGGTCGAATTAAATCATAAGGCATATTAAGCTATAAAAATGCTTAACCTTGATTTGAGAATTTTAGGAGAAAAAAGAAGATTACAACTCAATAAGTTAGATGAAATTTGATAGTGGTCTTATGATAATGCTACAAGCTATAAGGAGAAAATCAAGCGTTGGCATGAGAAAAAGGTTGAATTAAAAGGATTTTGCTCCCGAGATGTTGGTTTTAATGTACAAAGACTAAGGGTTGTTCCCAGGTAAACTCAAATCAAGGTGGTTAGGGCCCTTATCAAGTAGTTTTGAGCAACTAATTTGGAGTTGTCACTATCAGAAATCCAAAGAATGGTTAGGAATATAGAGTAAATGGCTACAGGTTAAAACAACCATATTTTAATGTTAATCATGTGATTGTTGAGGCAACTCCGGTTCTCTTTGACAAGCAAGACAGTCCTAAAGTCTAGTTAGGGACTTGCAAAAACTTAGAACTAATTTTTCTTAACCCTATCCTGTGTCATTTTGGTTTTATTTTGCAGTGGTGTTTTGTGTTGATTTGATTGTTCTTTTGTAAGTCTAGTATTTTCGGTGTTTCACATATAAATAAAGGGAATCCATACTTCCAGTTCATAACAAGGCTTAACTATGTTTTATCAGTAGAATAATGGTGTAGACAAGCAAAATAATAGTTAGTAGATATTGAAATTTACATTACAGGAGGTGGCACGTATTTGGATTCAAGTTATGCAATTAGAAGATGCAGTTGGGGAGAGATTTATTAATTTTTAATTTGACAGAGAAAATTTATTGGCTTTGCAATATTGTTTTTGCTTATTTTCAATCCAAAGGCTCATCACTCTATAGAGTAAAAAACCCACTCCACTGAGTGGAATCCCAATTGGTGGAGTAATTTTTTGCTTCACCATGTGTCCATTATTAGGGATGAGCATGGACCGGTTAACCGGTCCATGAGAAAAAAATTAATTAGTCCATTAATATCGATTTTTCAAAATTACTAACCATTAACCAGTTTGTTACATTCGGTTAACCAATCCATCGATTTTAGTTTTTGGATTTGGTTAACCAATATTTTTTGGTTAACCATTAAAATTTATAACATAAAAATTATAATAAAAAAATTAGATAAAGTTTAATTAAATTTTCAATGTGTAAAGTAATTTAATATAAAAATTACGAAATAAACATAATCTACCTAGCCAAAATAAATATTTTTATACATTAATAGCTAATATTATAAAATAGATTTGATATTTATTGAAAATTACTATGTTTGATTCTAAGTCAAATAAAATTTTAAATAATAATGTAATTAAATGCTATTAAGTAAAATATGAATACCAATATATGATATATATATATATATATATATATATATATATATATATATATATATATATAAATATATATATATATATATTATATAAATTAATTGTATACTATATATAAATATTGCTATATTATTAAAGAGAATATTATAATATAAATTTTAGTTTAAAGTATTATATAAATTTTATAGAAAAATATAAAATATTAAGTATAAAAATAAAAATATAATTTAAATATATTTAAAAGTATTATTTTATGTAAATTTTAGATAGAAATAGATAAAAATTGAAGATATATATATACCGGTTAACCGTGAACTAATGGTTAACCGGTACTTAAAAACCTAAACCGTAAACCATTAACCAAAAAATGTAAAATTTAAAAACTGTAACCGAATTCATTGGATCAGTTTAACTATAAAAATGGGTTTAATTTCGAACCGATTTTACGATTAATCATATTTTAATTTTTTTTTGCTCATCCCTAGTCATTTGATAAAAAAAAAGCTGAATTAATTAATTTAATTTTTGATGAAACCGTGGCATACAAGGAGCATCACTCGATAGAGTGATGGATCACTCCACCAAGTGATTCCTTTTTAAATACCCAATTTTGCTTGCTTAATGCCTCACTCACTCACACACTCCACCGAACTTCACAATTGCTGTTAAATCTAGGAATGAGCATGAACTAGATAACTGATTCATGAGCAAAAAAATTAACTAGTCCATTAATATCGATTTTTCAAAATTACTAACCATTAACCAATTTATTACATTTGATTAACCAGGTCCAATCGATTTTAATTTTTCGATTTAGTTAACCAATATTTTTCGGTTAACCATTAAAATTTATAATATAAAATTATATAAAAAAATTAGATAAAGTTTAATTCAATTTCCAATGCGTAAAGTAATTAAATATAAAAATAACGAAAAAATATAATTTACTATCCAAAATTTGTATTTTATAAATTAATAGCTAATTATTATAAAATAGATTTGATATTTATTAAAAATTACAATGTTTTGATTCTAAATCAAATAAAATTTTGGATAATAATGTAATTAAATGTTATTAAGTAAAATATGAACACCAATATATATATATATATATATATATATATATATTTATATATATATATATATATATTATATATATATATATATATATATTATATATATATATATATATATATATATATATATATAAGTTAATTGTATACTATATATAAATATTGCTATATGATTAAATAGAATGATATAATATAAATTTAGTTTAAAATATTATATAAATTTTATAGAAAAATAGAGAAAAATTGAAGATATAAAAATTATATATTATATATATATATATATATATATATATATATATATATATATATATATATATATATATATATATATATATATAAATATATATATATATATATATATATATTGTAATTGCCTCAACACCGAGTCAGCCGTGAACAGTACTTTTCGATGGTGAATAGTGCTTTTCGAGCCCGAAAGGATACCCGAAAGTCCAAAAATATTTTATTGGACCATCGGAAAATATTGGTCATGGTGAGTCCGGGATTGAAATTTGAAGTGAAATTGAGGTCAAATAGGCCTCTAAAGGTCAAAAATACAAAAAGGTAGCGAGTCAATTATCAGGTGACTTGATTTTGCGTAAATAATTAAAAATAATAAATGAACTCTGAATATTGCCAGATTTTGCGTGCCTAGATAAGAATGGATTTTTTCGGTGACACCGACAGTTATCGAATCGGATCAATAAGTTTGAATCGGACCGATAACGGATTTTGATTGAGCCAAAAATTTGCGTACTAGCTATTTTTGATGTGATAAGAGTGATGGAATTATTTTTGGAGTGATTTGGTGGCTAAAAGAGAGAGAAATTTGATTGGGCTTTAAAAAGACCTAAATGGGCCTTAAGATAAAAATAGGCTAAGCCCATTGGGTTGGCCCAATTTTGGGCCCATTGGAGAGGTATATAAGAGGCAAAAATCTGAAGAAATCTCTAGAAATCAGCTCATCTTCTTCCTCGCTTTCTTGGCTGAATTTCCTTCCATCTCTTCTCTCTTTTGCTTCCTAATCACCCAAAATTTCTCATAAATTGCACCTTAGGAGTTGTAGTTTCATCCTTTAGATCACTAAAGTAGCTTCACTTGTTTGATTTGGGCAAAGGAAATGAAGAAATCAAGGAAAGAAATAAAAAGGGGTAAGTTGGAGTTTGAGAATTTTAGTGGTTTTCCATAGATTTTTGGGTGTAAATTATGATTATGAGTTTGGTTTTTGCATTTGAGAACAAGAAAGTAAGTAAAACTAAGCTTGAATGGGTTTCTTATGTAGATGGTGAAAAAAGAGGGAGTTTTTCCAAGGATAAAGGCAAGGAAAATGAACCTTAGACTCCCTAATTCAAGATAAAATTATAAGTGGACTAATTAATCTTTACATTTTCTAAGTTCATGAATTTTTCTTAATTATGTAATTAGGGTAAAAATGTTTAAAGTTGTTAATTAATGTAATTATGTTAGGGTAAATAAAATTAGACATGAAGAAGATGAAATGAAGGCTTTAATGGAAGAAATAATAATTTTTAGGAAGGATGTTTTAGTGGTGGCCGAATTTAATATTAAGGAAAAATAGTGAGAAAAAATGCAAATAATTAATATATGTTAGCTTAAAATAATAGTAGACATGCTAATTAATGTCCATGAATTTTTAAAGAATAATTGGAAATTATTTGGGAATTTTTAAGATTATGTATAGTGTATGTACATAATGAATTTTGTGATTTTTAGTGAATTAAGTTATTATTTTAATAAAAAATGATAATAAATAATAAATAATGCATAAATAATTTTATTGGCATTTATTGAAATTATTGTGATTTTATATAGAATTTAAAGTTAATATGTATATTAAAAATAATTGAATTATTAGTTAATAATTGCATAAAATTGTTGAAAATGGTAAATTTATATGGAATTAAATTAATGTCAATGAACAAGAAATAAAAAGTCAATTATTGAATTTTTCGAACTTGAAAAGAATTAATAAAGTAATTATTATTGTGCCCTTAGAATTAGTCTGGCATTAAAAACTAGTTCTGGATATAGTTGGCTAGCCATAGGAACACCTTTTTACCGCGGTGCGAGTCATAGCAACTTGCTTTGCTATGGGTAGGATCATTGATCTCTATAGCTTAAGTGTAAAGTGAAAATAAAAAGTACAATGCTCTGAGAATGATTTCTTGGAAATAATTTCTCTTTTTAGTGGGGCCCGTGGGGTCTATGTTCCGTGTATCCGGTCTGAGATTTTTTGTCGGGTCTGTACTAGGGGCATAATGGTAATAAATTGAGAAAGAAAATGAAAATACAAGGAAAAGTAAGAAAAGAAAGTGAAAAAGGACCATAATGAAAGAAAAAGAAAATTTAGGGGCATAATGGTAATTTTTTTCAAAAGTGTAAAAAGTTAGTAATTAAGTGAGAAATTGATTGAATAAGGATAAAACAGTCAGATAATAGTTAAATTATTAAAAAGTGAATTGTATTTAAAAACAAAGACTGAATGTAATTTTGCTTATAAATGACAAATTAAGTGTAAAGAAATGTAAATTGCTTCATTTATCAGTTTAAAAGATCATAATTGAATTTATAATGGCAAAATTGTAATTGTGCGATTAAAATGAATAATCTTATAGAAAAATGTTAAGTTAGTGTTTTGAATATGATAATAATTGATTTTATAATTATGTTTATATATGTATGTTAATACTTAAGAATAATAATGATGATGTTAGGAAATGTATCGATTATTAGTCACCACTGAGCATGTTAAGTACTCAGCGTGTAGTTTTACTGCATGCAAGTAAACAAGAGCAGGAGCAAGAATTTAGATTACAAGACTTCTTTTAGGTTACTATGGTTGTATAAAATTTGGCATGTATATATGTGTTAACGTTACTGATGGACATGTACTGTAAACTGAAGTTACTTTAGTAAGTTATATGTGGATGGTGAATGAGATGGTATGGATGATAATGAATGGTTATAGTTGATATTATTGATTGTTGTTCCTCCGAGAGGCTGTGTGGTTTGTTTGCTTTTCAAGGGGCTAGTACTATATACAGCTGTTATATTGTAAAATTTTTATTAAATGCATAGTAAATTGGACAGTTGTAGGTTATCGGCGAAGGGTAGCTAATGATTAAGTAAATATTAATAAGGTTTTTAAATTTAGAGGTTAAGTTGGAAAAAAAAAATTTTCGATCTTTGGTGTGCCGTAACAGTGTTAGAAGAGATAAGGATATTACATTTTGTTGTATCAGAGCAGTGGTTTAGACGGTTCTAAGATCGGAGTGGGTGCAATGTTTGATTTAAATTAATTATATACATGCCAATTATTATTTTGTAAAGTTATTTTGGAATTAATGAATTCTTGGTCCCTTCTGTTTTATAGTGAAAAGATGTTTGGTGAGCCGAGCCGTGAGGCAGGAGATAATTGGAGTGAGGTCTCAAGTAATATGGGGCAACAGGAGGTCCCACAGCAGCAGGCACCTCCACCAGCAGCGCCTCCTCCACTTATTCCTCCTCAGCTGGATTTTTTTAACCTAATGTCAGATTACATTCAGCAGCGACTTCAGGCTGCACAGGCTCAGGTACCGCCACCAGTCATTCAGGTTTAGCAGCCTGCTTCGCCAAAAAGAAGACCTATATTGGAGCAGTTGAAAAGATAGGGAGCGGAGGATTTTACAGGTGAGGACCCTTTGACGCTAGCGACTATAGAGGCATGGCTTTTCAAAATAAAGAGGTTATTTGAAATTACTCACAGTTCTGAAGAGGAGAAGCTTGAGGGTGTCATTGCCTTGCTATAGGGTCCAGCTTTCATTTGGTGGGACTCAGTCCGGAGGCACACACCAGCTGACAGTTTGAATTGGAAGTTTTTCATTGATCAGTTTGAGAAAAAATATGTTGGGTCTGAATACAAGACTGCTATGCAAGATGCTTTCTGGAGGCTGAGATAGGGCAATTGCACAGTGGCTGAGTATGACAGAGAATTTGAGCGCTTGAGCATTTATTTAGATGAGGGCTTGGCTATAGAAGAAAGATTATGTCAACGGTTTGAGAGGGGACTGCATACTAAGTTGAGGCAGATCATCGGGGCCCAGAAATACCCAGATTTGAGATCCATGATTGATGCATCCCTTAAGTTAGAAACTACTCAAGCTGAGCAAGCAGAGAGGCAGTCTCGATTTTAGCAGAAAAGGAAGTAGGGATATAGTAGTGGGAGGTCAAGATAGGGTAAAAAGTAGAAGGGTCAGCAAGCATCTCAGGGCCATCCACTAGCAGGCCAAAGACAGGATAGTGCCTCTCGTGGCAAGTCTACTGCCACCACAACATCTAGTACACCCTAAAGCAGAGAGAGTGGATCAGCAGTACAATGTAAGCACTATGGCAGGACACACCTAGGGGAGTGCAGATTTGTGATAGGAGCCTGTTTTAAGTATAGGTCTAGAGAGCATTAGATCAGAGATTGACCGATGATACAGACTGCGTTAGTAGCTTCACCAGCTTCTGGTACTGGATCTTCTGCACCTCGTGGTCATAATAGGGGAGCAGCCTCTAATCCGTCAGCCTCCAGACCAGTTGGCCAGTCATCTCAAGGACAGAGGCGGTCAGGGGGACAAATATATGCTGTGAGAGCTCGTGAAGAGGAGGATGCTCCTGATGTGATTGTGGGTAAGTTCATTCTATTATCTGATTTTGTATATGCATTGATAGATCCTGGCTCCACACACTCTTATATTAGCACAGAACTGGCACGGGATAAAGGGATGAAAGAGACCTACTTGGACCAGGACATCTTGGTAAGTAATCCTCTAGGATATAGTGTGGCAGTAAACAAGATATATAAATAGTGTCCTATTGGTGTCCAGGGACATGTATTCCTGGCAAATCTTATCGAATTGCCCTTCCATGAGTTTGATTTGATTCTTGAGATTGATTGGCTATCCGGCCACCAAGCGACTATCGATTGTAGAAAAAAGAGGGTCACCCTATAGCTTCAGAATGGTAATGATATCACTATTGTGGATGTGAGATTTGACTTTCTGTCTGATGTGATATCAGCTACTGCAGCATAAAGATTGATCAGAAAAGGTTGTGAAGTATATATGTGTTATGCAGTGGAAGCGAAGAAAGATAGGTTAAAGGTGTCTGATGTACCCACTGTTAGGGAGTTTCAGGATGTGTTCCCATATGAGCTTCCAGGCTTACCACCTGATAGAGAGGTGGAATTCTCCATTGAGGTTGCTCCTGGTACTGCTCCTATCTCCATTGCTTCGTATAGAATGGCACTTGCAGAATTGAAAGAGTTAAAGATTCAGCTTCAGGAGTTGTTTGATAAAAAGTTTATCAGACCTAGCACTTCTCCTTGGGGAGCACATGTCCTATTTGTAAAGAAAAAGGATGGGACTCTTCGACTATGCATAGACTACCGGCAACTAAATAAAGTGAAAATCAAGAACAAGTATCCCTTCCCTCGCATCGAAGACTTGTTTGATCAGCTTAAGGGAGCGGGTGTCTTTTCCAAGATAGATCTGAGATCAGGTTACTATCTGAGATCAGGATGGGACTCTTCGACTATGCATAGACTACCGGCAACTAAATAAAGTGAAAATCAAGAACAAGTATCCCTTCCCTCGCATCGAAGACTTGTTTGATCAGCTTAAGGGAGCGGGTGTCTTTTCCAAGATAGATCTGAGATCAGGTTACTATCAAATGGGGGTAAAAGAAGTTGATGTGCCCAAGATAGCTTTCCGTGCTAGGTATGGCCACTATGAGTTTTTGATCATGCCATTCGGGCTTACAAATGCACTAGCAGCCTTCATGGACCTGATGAACAGAGTTTTTCATCCCTACTTGGATCAGTTTGTGGTGGTCTTCATCGATGACATACTGGTGTATTCCAAGACACCAAAAGAGCATGATAAACATCTGAGGATTGTATTGCAGACATTGAGGGAAAAGCGGTTATATGCCAAATTTACCAAATGTGACTTTTGGTTGAATGAAGTATCCTTTTTGGGCCATGTCATCTCTACAGAAGGTATTAAAGTGGATCCTTCAAAGATTGAAGCAATCCTTCAGTGGAAGCCACCCAAGAATGTGACTGAAGTGCAAAGTTTTATGGGTTTAGCTGGATACTATAGGAGATTTATCAAGGGCTTCTCCACCATTGCAGCTCCTATTACACGACTGCTACAGAAAAATATCAAATTTGTGTGGACTGATAAGTGCTAAAAGTGTTTTGAGAAGTTAAAGACAATGTTGACAGAAGCTCCTATACTTACTCAACCTGAGTCAGGCAAGGACTTCGTGATCTATAGTGATGCTTCCAGGAATGGTTTAGGCTGCATTCTGATGCAGGAGGGCAAGGTAATAGCTTATGCTTCCCGGCAACTCAAAACTCATGAGAAAAACTATCCTACTCATGATCTAGAGTTAGCAGCCATTGTTTTTACATTAAAGATTTGGAGGCATTACTTGTATGGAGAAAAATACTACATTTATTCGGATCACAAGAGTTTAAAGTATTTGCTTACCCAGAAAGAACTCAATCTTAGACAAAGACGTTGGTTGGAGTTGATTAAAGACTATGATTGCTACATCGACTACCATCCAGGAAAAACAAATGTAATGGTTGATGCGCTCAGCAGAAAATTTTTGTCAGGTAATGTTAGTGCTTTTGAATGAACTTGTACAAGGTATTGATAAGTGTAAATGATTAATAATGATCTTTGCAGCTCTTCGGGCAATGAATACCAGCTTAAGTTTGGCGGCAGATGGAGCTATAGTAGCTGAACTACGAGTTAAACCAGATTTTGTACATCAAGTGAAAGCGGCTCAAAAAGGAGATGACAGACTAAAGGCTATTGTGGAAAAGCTACAGCATAACAGTGAAAGTGACTACTCATTGTCAAATGATGGAAGCCTTTATTTCAAAGGAAGACTTTATGTGCCAGCACTGGAAGAATTGAAGAAAGAGATTCTGACAGAAGCACACCATAGTAGCTATGCTATGCATCTTGGGAGTAACAAAATGTACCTGGATTTGAAAGTCTACTATTGGTGGCTAGGTATGAAGCGGGATGTGACTGAATTTGTGAGTAAATGTCTGGCATGTCAACAGATAAAAGTAGAACATCAAGTTCCTTCTGGACTGCTTCAACCACTTGTTATTCTAGAGTGGAGATGGGATCAGGTGACCATGGACTTTGTGACTGGGCTACCTATGACTCAGTGGAAACATGATGCCATTTGGGAAATAGTTGATTGCCTCACCAAATTAGCTCATTTCTTGCCATTTTAGATGGATTTCTTTTTGACCAGGCTGGCAGAACTCTACATAAAGGAGGTGGTTAGATTGCATGGAGTGCCTACATCCATTGTGTCAAACAAGGACCCCTGATTTACTTCTCACTTCTGGAAAAGTTTTCAAGATGCTTTGGGTACTAGACTTCATCTGAGCACAACATTCCACACTCAAACTGATGGCCAATCAAAACGAGTGATTCAGATTTTAGAGGATATGCTTCGATGTCGTGTCCTTGAGTTTGGTACTAATTGGGAAAGACAGTTGCCATTAGCTGAGTTCGCCTACAACAATAGCTATCAATCCAGTTTGAAAATGGCTCCATTTGAAGCATTGTATGGTAGGAAGTGCATGACTCCTTTGTGCTGGACTGAATTGAGTGAGAGGAAACTTTTGGGTTCGGATTTAATTCGTAACTCTGAAGAAAAGGTCCATATCATTAAAAGCAGATTGAAGGAAGCAATGGATCGTCAGAAGTCTGATGCATATTTAAAAAGAAAAGATATCGAGTTCCAGGTCGGAGATAAGGTCTTTCTAAAGGTATCTCCATGGAAAAAGGTTCAGAAATTTGGAAAGAATGGCAAGTTAAGCCCTAGATTTATTGGTCCATATGAGGTACTTCAAAGAATGGGTCCCTTGGCCTATAGATTGAAACTGCCATCTACTTTGGTGAAGATACATGATGTCTTCCATGTGTCCATACTTCGAAGATACAAGTCTGATCCGAGCCATGTGATAACACCTGAAGAGATACAAGTCCAGACTAACATGAGTTATGAAGAAAGACCAGTAAAGATTTTGGCTAGAGAAATCCGACAGCTTCGGAACAAACAGATTCCTTTGGTGAAAGTCATGTGGCATCACCATAATATTGATGAAGCGACGTGGGAACCCGAAGCAACAATGAGACAGCAATATCCTATACTTTTCAATTCAGGTAAATTTCGAGAACGAAATTTTTTTTTGTAGGGGAGAAATGTAATGGCCTCAACACCAAGTTAGCCATGAACAATGCTTTCCAATGGTGAATAGTGCTTTTCGGGCCCGAAAGTCAAAAATATTTTATTAGACCATCGGAAAGTATTGGTCATGGTGAGTTCAGGGTTGAAATTTGAAGTGAAATTGAGGTCAAATAGGCCTCAAAAGGTCAAAAATATGAAAAATGTAGCGAGTCAATTTCCTTGATAGGGAAGGTGACTTAATTTTGCGTAAATAATTAAAAATAGTAAACAAACTCTAAATATTGCCAAATTTTGCGTGCCTACATGAATTTTTGTGTAGAATATTTTAGTGATGAGAATAAAATTTTTCGGTGACATCGGCAGTTGTCGAATCGGACTAATAAGTTTGAATCGGATCGATAACGGACTCCGATTGAGCCAAAAATTTACATACTAGCTATTTTTGATGTGATAAGAGTGATGAAATTATTTTTGAAGTGATTTGGTGACTGGAAGAGAGAGAAATTTGATTGGGCTTTAAAAAGGCCTAAATGGGCCTTAAAAGAAAAATAGGCTAAGCCCATTGGGTTGGCCCAATTTTGGGCCTATTGGAGAGGTATATAAGAGGCAAAAATTTGGAGAAATCTCCAGAAATCATCTCATCTTCCTCCTCTCCCTTTCTTGGCCCAATTTCCTTCCCTCTCTTCTCTCTCTCTTTTGCTTCTTAAGCACCCAAAATTTCTCATAAATTCCAACTTAGGAGTGTAGTTCCATCCCTCTAGATCACTAAAATAGCTTCACTTGTTTGATTTGGGCAAAGGAAGTGAAGAAATCAAGGAAAGAAAGAAAAAGGGGTAAGTTGGAGTTTAAGAATTTTAGTGTTTTAAATTGATTTCTTAGTGGTTTTCCATAGATTTTTGGGTGTAGATTATGATTATGAGCTTGGTTTTTGCATTTGAGAACAAGAAAGTGAAGAAAACTAAGCTTGAATGGGCTGCCCTATGTAGGTGGTGAATAAAGAGGGAGTTTTTCCAAGGATAAAGGCAAGGAAAATGAACCTTAGACTCCCTAATTCAAGATAAAATTGTAAATGACCAATTAATCTTTACATTTTCTAAGTTTATGAATTTTTCTTAATTATGTAATTAGGGTAAAAATGTTTAAAGTTGCTAATTGATGTAATTATGTTGGGGTAAATAAAATTAGACATGAAGAAGATGAAATGAAGGCTTTAATGGAAGAAATATAATTTTTAGGAAGATGTTTTAGTGGTGGCCGAATTTAATAGTAAGGGAAAATAGTGAGAAAAATGCAAATAATTAATATATGTTAGCTTAAAATAATAGTAGACATGCTAATTAATGTCCATGAATTTTTAGAGAATAATTGGAAATTATTTGGGAATTTTTAAGATTATGTATAGTGTATGTACATAATGAATTTTGTGATTTTTAGTGAATTAAGTGATTATTTTAATGAAAAATGATAATAAATAATAAATAATGTATAAATAAATTTTATTGGCATTTATTGAAATTATTGTCATTTTATATAGAATATAATGTTAATATGTATATTGAAAATAATTGAATTATTAGTTAATAATTGCATAAAATTGTTGAGAATGGTAAATTTATATGGAATTAAATTAATGTCAACGAAAAGAAATAAAAAGTCAATTATTGAATTTTTCGGACTTGAAAAGAATTAATAAAGTAATTATTACTGTGCCCTTAAAATTAGTCTAGTAGTAAAAACTAGTTCTGAATATAGTTGGCTAGCCATAGGAACACCTTTTACCGTGGTGCGAGTCATGGTGACTTGCTTTGCTATGGGTAGGACATTGATCTCCATAGCTTATGTGTAAAGTGAAAGTAAAAAGTGTAGTGCTTTAAGAATGGTTGCTTAGGAATCATTTCTCTTTTTAGTAGGGCCCGTGGGGTCCATGTTCCGTGTATCCGGTCTGAGATTTTCTGCTGGGTCTATACTAGGGGCATAATGGTAATAAATTGTGAAAGAAACGAAAATATAAGGAAAAGTAAGAAAAGAAAGTGAAAAAGGACCATAATGAAAGAAAAAGAAAATTTAGGAGCATAATGGTAATTTTTCCCAAAAGTGTAAAAAGTTAGTAAATTAAGTGAGAATTGATTAAATAAGGATAAAACAGTCAGATAATAGTTAAATTATTTAAAAAGTGAATTTTATTGACAACAAGGACTGAAATGTAATTTTGCTTATAAATGACAAATTAAGTGTAAAGAAACGTAAATTACTTCATTTATCAGTTTAAAGATCACAATTGAATTTATAATGGTAAAATTGTAATTGTGTGACTAAAATGAATAATCTTATAGAAAATGTTAAGTTAGTATTTTGAATGTGATAATAACTGATTTTATAATTATGTACATATATATATATATATATATATATATATATATATATATATATATACTTAAGAATAATAATGATAATGTTAGAAAATGTATCGATTATTAGTCACCACTGAGCATGTTGAGTGCTCAGCGTGTAGTTTTACTGCGCGCAGGTAAACAGGAGAAGGAGTAAGAATTCAGATTACAAGACTTCTTTTAGGTTACTATGGTTGTATAAATTTTGGCATGTATATATGTGTAAACGTTACTGATGGACATGTACTGTAAACTGAAGTTACTTTAGTAAGTTATATGTGGATGGTGAATGAGATGGTATGGATGACAATGAATGGTTATAGTTGATATTATTGATTATTGTGCCTCTAAGAGGCTGTGTGATTTGTTTGCTTTTCAGGGGGCTAGTACTATGTACAACCGTTATATTGTAAAATTTTTATTAAATGCATAGTAAATTGGACAGTTGTAGGTTATCGGCGAAGGGTAGCTAATGATTAAGTAAATATTAATAAGGTTTTTAAATTTAGAGGTTAAGTTGGAAAAAAAAAATTTTCGGTCTTCGGTGCGTCGGAACAGTGTTAGAAGGGATAAGGGTATTACATATATGAACCAATTAACCATGGACTAACGGTTAACTAGTACTTAAAAATCTAAATCGTAACCATTAATAAAAAAATATAAAAATTAAAAATCATAATTGAATTCATCGAATCGGTTAACCGTAAAAATCGGTTCGATTTTACGGTTAACCATATTTAAAATTTTTTTTGTTCATCCGTAGTTAAATCTTCATTTTATTTCATCCAATTAATCAAGTAAGTTTAAATTAGCTTTGATATCTCTTTAATTTCATTACCATTACCATTTTTCCCTTTACATAAAATGTAGTTATGTAGTTACTTTGGCTTTAATTTGTGCCTTCTTTATGACTCTTTTTGTGCTTTCTATGATCATAGTTGCATTAAGTGCCTGTAATAGATTGTATTTATAAAATTTTGGGTTTGAGATAATTAAAAGTACATTAGTTATAGCATAGTAAAGTTGTGCACACAACATATTCGAAAAAATGTCTAAATGACTAAGTTTAATTATATGTCTAATTTTAATTTGTTGTATCAATTTCATTTCATTCTACCCTTTCAACCCTTTACTTACACACTTAATTTGCATCTATTTTCCACCTCTATTACTGGAATCCACACGAGACATAATTTGTACTTCATTATTTTTGTTTATTTTTATTAGAGAATTTATTGGGCTTTAATTAGCATTAGATATAAGTTATATTTTTGTTGTGTATATAATGGCACCTAAAAGGGCACGAAAAGGGTAGATCGATAAGTAATAAAGTGGGGTATAGTTAAGACCCACAAATATTGAATCCAAGGGATAAGGGTTGTCTTAAGCTAGATATCTAGAGTTAAGCGAGTTAATCTGAGATAAATTCCCAAGTTTTTGATTGAGAGAATGTCCTAAATTTAATTAACTAACTAAATAAATAAAGAATACAAGCTAATAAAACTAGAGATTAAAACATTAGTTAAAACATTGCTCGGGTTCACTCATCTATCCCATACCCAATGTGAATTCATTTTACCTAAAAGCATACATGAATGAATCCGGGATAACCCTCTTAACCCAAGCGTTCCATTCCGGAGCCAGCTATTCTAGTTGTTAAACATCTCATTTTGAAGCCAGCCCAACAACTAGCCTAAGCACGGGTCTAACATCCTAAGTTCAGTTTGACATCCCATTCTGGAGCCAAGCAACCCAAAACCCATCTATTTCACTCCACATTCTAGTCTTAAAATCACAAACACTGCACATCTAGAGTCCCATTTCGGAGCCGTCCAAAATAGACAACATTCATGATAAAAAAACTAAGCAAAATCATTCACAGAATCTAATCCACTAAGTTCAATACCAACCAAGATATATGATAAAAACCATTCATTCATGAATGTAAGATAACTTGATAGATTGAAAAACCATGAGATACAAATAAGTAATAGGAAAATAGACCATCCATTCATGTATAAATCAAAATATGTTCAATATTCACATTATGAGTAGGGGATTCAAAGATCTCCAAGCAACAAAACTACAAATTAAACATAAATAAAGTAAAAAGAGAAAGGAAAGAGGAAACCCATGAAGCCATTTGTAGCTTGTAAAGCTCCAATCCAAATCCAAGCCTCCTCCTTTAAAGCTCCAGCAAAATGAAGAACATAGCTTAAAGTAAATGCAAAAAATTGAATCTAACACTAACTTACATTGGAAAATAAATATAATCTAAGGTTTACATTGAATTAAATCTAACCTACAAAAAAAATGAAGGGAAAACATAAGAAAATTGGAGGAAAAAACCTTAGGTCTAAGTGTGGCAGCTCTCCTCCCTTTTTCCCCTTTTTTTCTACCAAAAAATGCAGCTTTTATAAAGATCTGCTAATGGTCACGGCTGAGACAAAAGTATCCCAGCTATGCCCTGTCAGGTTAAGCATGGTTGAGATACTTTTGTCTCAGCCGTGTGCACCTTCTGGACTAAAAGACTCGAGTTCTGCATTGGCCATGGTCAGGACAAAATGGTCTCGGCTGCAGCCCCTGAGAGAAGAAAAACTAGTCTCATATATTTATCAATTTTTGGATATTGCACCATTGGATCGAGCTAAAATTTAACCATAGTTTTTCAACATCTTGATCAACATTTTTAATGGTGAAGATTGGATTCTAATATCTGCAGGTCATTCTAAAAAATGAAATGGTGCGAATTAGGGATTCTTCAACGGGCACAGCTGGGACCATTTTGTCTTAGCTGTGCTCTTACCTATTTTTCTGCATATAAGTCAAAATTACCCTATTAAACACACTAAAATATTGTAAATATCAATATAATTTCATTTGTCATAAAAGAGAAAGTTATTACACAAAACACTGAAAATCATGCAAAATAAGACATAAATACAAATAAAAATATACTGAAATTAAACAATAAAATTGGAGTTATCAAATACCCCACACTTAGCTTTTGCTCACCCTCAAGAAAATGAACAAACCACATTCCCATATACTCAAACTCAAAGAAAGAAAATACAAATTTAGAAAAAGTAGAACAACACTTTAGTAGAAGTCACTAAACGAAGTCTTTAATCGAAAAGGCTCAATTAGACCATACTAGCAAATCTCTTCGTATGTGTGTGCTAGGCCAAAATAATAAGAAAAAATTAAAACAACTCAAGAGAACCAAAAATTTCCAGTGCAATCTAATAATTGAGAAAAGAATTTGTGTACAAAAGATTGCACATGCGGTTTTGCTCTTGAAACTCAAGAGATGCCATAGGCCTCTCCTTTAGCACCAAAATCCAAAGGTTATCTCCACACATAAATCTCAATAAGAAAAGATCCTTAGGACTTAAAAGGTTATAATGTGGCTAAGGTTATAATGTGGCTAAGGTATGGCTATCAACAAAAAAGATTAAGATACACAAGTTTGAACTGCCATTTCTACCTCAACTCACCCTTTTTCTTCTAAAAATAAGACTTCAACTCTACCTTTACTCACTCATCATCATTGCCAAGCTTTAGGTATAAAAAATGTAGAACATTTCTCAAGGAAATAACACAAGGAAGAAGAAGAATCTTCTCTAAATATTTTACCAAGATTTTAGCTCAATTGACGTTTAAAGAGCTTAGAATCCTTCTCCACTATACATAGAGTACCCCACACTTAGATGAAACCAAGATTGCTAGCTTTATTCTTATTCTTTTTTTCTTTTTTTTTAATAGTTGAAGCAATCGATTTTACAATTGATAAGTAAAGACTCACAAAAATTCTTGTTAAAAAGGAACTACATTCTGAAATTTTTCAATCTCACTCGATATTGGCAATTTATCCCCAATACTAGAATCTAACAATTAAAGAACAACCCTTTACTCACTAGCACTTCCCATAAAAAACTTATCTCACTTACTTCTAGAATGGCTAGTTCAAAAAGGGTAAGACAAAGGCTTTTTAGGCTTAAGGGATCAAAATGCAGGTATAAGCAACAAATATAAAATAAACACGCATTTAGCATGCTTAAATAGGCTCAATAGGGCTTGCAAGGGATATTATAAAATAAAGGTTGGTCAAAGGTCTTTTCAAAATTTGATAAAAAAAATTGTCTAAGTCATTTCTAATCTCATTTTTGAGTCATTTTATTGCTTTGAAGGGTGATGAGGAAGGTTCTAGCGCTCTAAAATTTTAAATCAATCAACTTCATGCACTGGTTTTTATTTTATTTTTTTAAAAAAGGGCCAAAGTGTACATTTATTAAGAGACTTACTAGTATTGATCTAATTGAAACCTACTGAAAAATAACAAATTCGTTCAACAATCAACCACTCTCTTGCTATTCCAACTAATCTACATAAGGCTTTCGAATTCTAAGTTTAAGATTGTTCACAACAGGAACAACTACGAGGGTAAGGTAACTAAGGTGCAAAAGCATGCAATAAAACTAATAAACAAAAACAAATATCACAACTAAACTAAAATTAAAATACAAGTGAAAGTTAAACTAGAAATAACAAAATGATAACATAAATCTTAAAATTAAAATTAAAACAATAGAAAAATAAATTAAATACAAAAAATAACACAAAACATAGAATTACTAGAAAATAAAACTCAAAAATATCTAAATGAGGTGAATTCATGCTCATCATGCCAAAATTGATACAAATGCATACTCATTTCTAATCTTATTCATGCAAAAATTACTATTGCTGAAATGAATCACCAAACATTTAACAAAAACACACACAAAAACTAGAAACTTAAAATAAAAGCAAGCAAAATAAACAAACTAATTAAAGAGTAGAGAGAAAAATAGTTCTGGTTTAATGAGTTCCAGCTTGACTCGTGTTACTGTCAAGCGGTCGAGTTTGTGACCCTAATGTTGGTCTCTCCAGACTCTGCTCCTCGTTTTCTCCTATCAGTAGGAGAAACCTATCGAAATTCACCAAGGTAAGCAACACCATGTCTTTGATAAAGTACCCTTCCACCTCGGGTTGTTCATACACGTACTCCTGAGACTCTTCTAGCCTTAATAAACTCTTTAAGTGGATTGAATTTAGTGCTTCCACTTGAGAGTTAAACAATTCTTGCTCTTTTGGTGAAACACCTTTCACAAGAGATTGAAATTCATTCTCTAAGCTACAGCTCTTGTCTTCAACAATGATTGGTCCCTTCGCCAATGCATGTACCCCACACTTGATTTCTTCATTACCTACTGGCTGTGCATGACTCAATTTCTCCTTATCACCATCACCTCGATTCTCCATAGAATTACTCAAGAATTCCAACTTAGATTCCAGGCTTTTAAGTCCCAATTCTTGATCTCTCAGTAAATGCTCTTGAGCCTTCAACAAATTCTCTTTATTTTGCAATAAAGCCTCTTGATTTTTGATCTTTTTCTCTTGAGAATTAATTGCAGCCATCATTTCTTCTCTTTCAGCTCTTAATTGCCTATCCTTACTTTCAAGCAATTCAATGAGGACTTGAACTTTGGAGGCACGTGACTCTTGCAATATCCATTATGAACTAGGATCTTCAAAAGATGGCAATGAGCAGAATGTTGAAGGTTGATGTGAGTACTGCATTTTTCGTATTTCTCTCCTCAACTCTTTCATTTATGCTCTCAATAGAACCATTTCATTGTCTTGGAGAGAACCATGCATCATTTAAAAGTGCATCATAATCTTCCTGCAAAGAATAATACCAAATCAAAAACAAAGAAAAATAAAATAAAATCTCAGACTAAGATAAATAAAGATATGAAACAAACAACACCGTTATCCTCGGCAACGGCGCCGAAAACTTGTTGCAACCCTAGCAAGTATACTAGATCGACAAGTATACTAGATCGACCCGCAAATATCGAACCCAAAGGATAAGGGTTGTTTTAAGCTAGATATTTAGAGTTGAGCGAGTAAATCTGAGATAAATTCTTAAGTTTTTGATTGAGAGAGTGTCCTAAATCTAATTAACAAAATAAATAAATAAAAAAGATAAGCTAATTAAACTAGATATTAAAAATTTAGTTAAAACATTGCTCGGGTTCACTCATCCACCCCATACCTAATGTGAATTCATTTTACATAAAAGCATACATGAATGAATCCAAGATAACCCTCTTAACCCAAGCGTTCCATTTCGGAGCTAGCTATTCTAGTTGCTAAACATCCCATTCCGGAGCCAGCCCAACAACTAGCATAAGCATGGGTCTAACATCCTAAGTTCGATTTGCCGTCCCATTCCGGAGCCAAGCAACCCAAAATCCATATATTTCACTCCACACTCTAGTCATAAAATCACAAATACTGTATATCTAGAGTCCCATTCCAGAGCCATCCAAAATAGATAACATTCATGATAGAAAACTGAGCAAAATCATTCACAGCATCCAATCCACTAAGCTCAATACCAACCAAAAAATATGATAAAAACCATTCATCCATGCATGGAAGATAACTTGATAGATTAAAAAACCATGAGATACAAATAAGTAACAGTGAAATAGACCATTTATTCAAGTATAAATCAAAATATGTTCAATATTCACATTGTGAGTAGGGGATTCAAAGATCCCCAAGCAATAAAACTACAAATTAAACATAAATAAAGTAAAAAGAGAAAGGAAAGAGAAAACCCATGAAGCCATTTGTAGCTTGTGAAGCTCCAATCCGAATCCAAGCCTCATCCTTCAAAGCTCCAGCAAAATGAAGAACACAGCTTAAAGTAAATGCAGAAAATTAAATCTAACCCTAAGTTACATTGGAAAATAAATCTAATCTAAGGTTTACATTGAATTAAATCTAACCTACAACATAAAATAAAGGGAAAACATAATAAAATTGGAGGAAAAAACCCTAGGTCTAAGTGTGGCGGCTCTCCTCCCTTTTTTCCCTTTTTTCTTGCCAAAAAATGCAGCTTTTATAGAGATCTATTGATGACCACGGTTGAGACAAAAGTCTCCCAGCCGTGCCCCATTAGGTTAAGCATGGTTGAGACACTTTTGTCTCAGCCGTGTGCACCTTTTGGACTAAAAAACTCGAGTTTTGCATTGGCCACATCCGTAGCCCCTGAGAGAAGAAAAACTAGTCCTATAAATTTATCAATTTCTAGATATTTCACCGTTGGATCGAGCTAAAATTTTAACCATAGATTTTCAACATCTTGATCTACATTTTCAACAGTGGAGATTGGATTCTGATGTCCATTCATTCCAAAAAATGAAATGGTTTGGATTGGGAATTCTTTAATGGGCACAGTTGGGACCATTTTGTCTCAGCTATGCTCTTGCCTATTTTTCTGCACATAAGTCAAAATTACCCTATTAAAAACACCAAAACATTGTAAATATCAATATAATTTCATTTGGCATAAAAAGAGAAAGTTATTACATAAAACACTGAAAATGATGGAAAATAAGTCATAGGTACAAACAAAAATATACTAAAATTAAACAATAATCTATATTTTCTTATATTACTAGCCGATCTAGTACACTTGCTAGACACCTGTCAGGTGTATTTTTGGAAGACTTCTAACTCATGTGTGCTTTTAAACAAATTATACATAGGGTCATACACTTGTTCACTGAAAATGTGGCATAGAGGCAGCAACTTACCAATAAAACCAATATTGAACGGAAGTTGAATGAGAGGTTGAAGGTTACCTCTAGGGAGTACAAGAGAAAGCTCTAATATCTCTATTTAGAATCCTTAACCAAGATCTGAGAGCTAACCGATCAGGTAGGGGAGCTCTAGAAGAAGGTGAGCTCTTTAGAGTCCTCTATTGAAGATTTACGAGGAAGGAAGAACTACCTCCATCAACTTCACTAGCAAGAGATGACCAAATAGAAGGATCTTATAGCTTAACAGGTGGGTCATGTTTAGGGTAACCTCATCGAACAAATTATATTTGAATGTGAGAAGTGATACCCTAGGCAAGACTTTAGCTTCCTAGAGGACCTACCTCTCTCCCTAATCCTTTGATTGATGAGGAAGAAGAAGGAGAAAAAGCCTCAAGTGGAGATATCGGAGGTGGAGAGGATGAAAACATAAAAGCTTAAGATTTCCATTATATTTTCTTCCTAATCTCTTTTCTTTTTTTTGTAATTAAGACTTTCATATCAATAAAGTCAACCTTTTGTTATTCAAGCAATGCATTATTCATTTTCTTCATTTTGAGCGAAATATTTTGCAATCCATATGAAGTATTTATAAGTGTTCGCTTTTTTAATGAACCTTTTGATAAGAACACTCTAAGTAGATTCATCACGTTTTAAGTGCATTTTAATAAGAAATGCGACTTTATCTTGGTATAATAAAGTGTTCAAGACTTGTATGTGTACTTGATCAAGCTAATCAAAACATAAAACTAATTAAAACCATAAAAAAATGCATAAATCTAATTGGATTCAAATTGTTATTGACTCATCAAAGTTACGTAGTGATTTAGTCTAATTTGAGTTAAGACATGGGTGTGAGTAACTTTGGAAATAATAAAGTATCTATAACGTTCCCGGATGGCCGTTTGCTAATATTGTCCGCTTTGGGCCTTAGCCCTAACGGTTTTATTTTTGGGTCTCCCCAAAAGGCCTCAACAAGGGAGAGGTATCCATAGCTATATAAGGACTACTTCATTCTCCTCTCCAACCGATGTGGGATCCTTTGACTGAATTCACCTATATATGAGAGCCTTTGACTGACTCCACCCCCCTAAGAAGGCTCAGCGTCCTCGCTGACACATCAGGCCTGGCTCCATGGCCAACACACCGATCCAGCACCGGCTATGATACCAACTGTGACGTCCTCGGATGGCCGCTTGTCGATATTGTCTGCTTTGGGCCTTAGTCCTTACGGTTTTGTTTTTGGGTCTCCCCAAAAGGCCTCAACAAAGGAGAGGTATCTATAGCCTTATAAGGACTATTTCATTCTCCTCTCCAACCGATGTGGGATCCTTTGACTGAATCAACCTGTATGTGGGAGCCTTTGACTGACTCGTAACTAAATGTCACACCCTTCATGGAACAGTCCTTTTGGATGCGAAACTTAGCCAAAAATGGTAATTTTTTTCCATCACCGATCAGTTTCGATATACTTTAAATACCTTTACATCAAATTCCTAATCAATCGATAATCTTATAAACAATTAAAACATACATTAAATAAATTCATGCCAAAAACTTACACCAAACACTCACCCATCAATAATCATAATAACAATCAGAATACGGTTAAATCTTTTACCTTAATTGTTTAAGTATATACATGCCAAAATATAACTCGATTTAGTACTAATCCTGCTTTTCGATCCTGCTCCACTGTGCACTATGTTCCCGCAATACTTCATAACCTGCATGCAGTAAACACTACGTGCTAAGCACTAGATATGCTCAGTGGTGACTACTAATCTTAGAATTTCCCAAATAAAGCACAAATACAAAGAATATGCTACTCTTATACTTATCTTATTAAACATTTTCTTTTACTTCAGTCAACATTAATTTCATTATTAACTCATATTTTAGTAATTATTATTCTTTGGTTTTTAATCTTTCAACGTTACTTTATACTACCTTCTTAGGTGAATCGACTTTAGATTTCCTTTTACTTTTATGCTTATTGTTTACTATAACTTTTACTTTTACTTAACTTTCGATTTATCTTTTTTAATTACAACGATATAATTATCATTTCATTTAGTAGTGTATATTGGTACTCACGTCTTTAATGGCACCAACTTTATAGATTATTTTACTTCTCGATTTATTGTTTAGTTATCCAATATGTGTTATAATTACACTTCTTGCTAGTTATTCTTTTATTTTACTTTAACTTTTAACTAATAAACACATTACTAGTTAAAAGCTTTTAACCTTTATTGAAAAGTGATACAGCTATTTTGGGGCACTTTGCAATCAAATCTCTATTTCCTTCTTTATACATTTACCCATGTTTAAATACTTGTTTAGGATTTATATCTTTTACTTTCTTCCAATTGAATAATTATATGCCTTTTTATCGTTTTAACATTCATTTGACTTTTCTTTCAGAAATACATTACTTAAGCATAAGATTTCACTTAATGTCATTGTTATCACTTTTTAACTTTATATAGAAATTTAATATTATTTTCCAAACTTGTTACTTTTTAAAGTAACAATTGGTATATGAAATACCAACTAATTTAATTTATCTATTTCATTTAAAAATACATTTTAAATCCTTTTTTCTTTATAAAAGCTTAACTTAGTCTTCGTTTATTATTTTATTCTTATAAAATATTTCTTTTTCTTTTTATTAATCACACTTTTGGGAAACCTTATAATTTTATCCCAACTTTTTATTTCCTTCCAAACAAATCATTTTTCGTTTATAACTTTTTATATTCAATTCTTTTAAACAATACTGGTTTATTCACTACAATACGCCCCTAGTGCAATATAATAGGATTCTCAAAAAGGATACTCGGGACCGGACCCAAAGGTCCCACTGAGAGAGAAGTGATCCCCAAGGAACCATTTCTCAAAAAACATTTCACTTTCATTTTTTCACTGAAAACACTGAAGCTATGGAGATCAAAGATCCTACCCATAGCAAAGTAAGTCGCCATAACTTGCACCGCGATATAGGGTGTCCCTATGGCTAGCCAATTATATTCTAAATAAAAATATCATTACCTGTTTATCACTAAGGGCAAAACAATCAATTATATTTGCGATAATTTTTAGACATTTAAAAAACTTTAATTTCTTGATACAATATATTTCTGATTAAAAGCACTCTTTTAGTGCTTTTGACTATTCAGCAGCTTTTTCCTTCATTTTCTTTTCTTTCACTTTATCTCTTTTAAGTCACTTTTGTGAATTATTCTTCAATAATTTACTCGTACACTTGAGGCTTTTCAGTCCTTTATAAACTTTATGAATTATAGCATTATAATTCACAATTTTATTTTATTATTTTTGTGTAATTCTTTATGAATTATTTCCTAATAATTCAATAATTGAACTTTTTTTTCGATTTTCCTTTTTTCTTTTTCTGTCCAAAATTTTAATCATTCGGTATGCCAACTTTTATTTGGTCAGTAAATTATTTTAAAATAATTTACTCTTTTAATACTGTTTATTGACTAATTTATTTTATGTTGATAAATTAGTCACACATTTATTTTACAACTTTTTACACAATTATTGATTATATTGATATAATTCATTATTTTATGCTTTAATAATGCATAATTTGACTTTTTCATTTCTTTTTATACTGAAATAATTTACTTCACGTTCGTTTATCATCATACTTATTTGTTGAATTATTTCTTAATAATTCAATATTTTAGTTAAACATAATCAATATTTTATTTCACAAATATTCTAATAAAACATATAAATTCTATAAAAGTTCATATACACATTATTTTATAATTTACATCATTCTTACTCATTTTATGAATTATTTACCAATAATTCATTATTTTGTTACTTTCATAGCTTACTAATTATTTCGAAAAATTTATCGGTTGACTTTTTATTTCTTTTTCATTAAGCGTGAATTAATTTCATATTAATTCACTTTCTTTTACGTTTTTATGCAATTATTTACTAATAATTCAATTAATTTCAATACACATATTAACATTAGAATTTCAATAATTTCAATAAATTCCAATAAATTTATTTATGCATTATTTATTATTTAACAACATTTTTCACTAACATAATCAATTATTTCACCTCATTTCACAATTTTCACTATAAACATATATGTTACATAAGCTTTAAAATTCCAAAATAAATTCCAATAATTTCAATAAAAATCCATAGACACTATACATTAATTCTATAATTAATTTTGGCTACTATAAATTATTTTCATGCAAAATTCTTTTATCTTTCTTTAGAGAGCAATTCGGCCACTTAAAGAAATTCTTCCTAAAAATCTTATTTCTTACAATCAAGCTTTCATTTCATCTTCATTAATGTCCAATTTCATTTACCCTAAACAAATTTCATCAATTAATATATTTAACAATTTTTAACCTAGTTATATAATTGGAATTAATTTACAATAAAAGGAAAATCAAAAGATTTTGTAGTCACTTACCTTATTTTCCTTGCTTAGCTTGCCTAAGCTTCCTTTTTCTTTCCCTTTTACTTTAAGAATTTGTTCTTCCCTTGGAGAACCTAAGGAACCCGAAATTTTCACCATTAGGAACCCTAAGTTTTTTTTTTTTATCTCATTTGCTCAAATTGACATCAAAAATGACTTTTATACACTAAAAACTATCTAAAAAAACTTAAAAATCAATTTATTTCTTTAAGGAAGCAACTTACCCTTTTAATACCAAAACTTGAGTCTTGAAAATCCTTTGCTTCCTTTGCTATAATTAGATGGTGGAGGCTGCAAAACTCATCAAGAGAGGCAGAATTACAATTTAGATGCTTGATTTAGGTAAGAGAATGAAGGAAAAGATGAAGAAATTTGAGAAAATGAGAGAATGATGGTGTCGGTTGGATGAGGGAGCTGAAAGTGGCTGGAAGCTGTTGGAAAATCACAGATTTTCCAGCTTATATACCCCTCAAATTGGGCCTTAGGTTGGGCCAAAACTTAATCGGCCTAATCTAATTACTTAAGGCCAAATAACCATTTTTCAAAGGCCCAACTAAAATTCTCCCACTTTCTCACTCTAAATCACTTCAATTTTGATTCCATCAATTTTATCACATCAAAAATAGCTAGCACACAAATTTTTGGCTCAATCAAAGTCCGTTATCGATCCAATTCAAACTTATCGGTCCGATTCGACAACTATCGGTGTCACCGAAAAATTTCATTCTCATTACTAAAATATTCTACACAAAAATTCATTTAGGCATACAAAATCTGGCAATTTTCGGAGTTGATTTACTATTTTTAAAAATTTATGTAAAATCAAGTCTCCTTCTTTACCAGGAAAATTGATTCGCTACCTATTTCGTATTTTTGACATTTTGAGGCCTATTTTGCCTCAATTTCACTTCAAATTTCAACCCCGGACTCACCATGATCCGTACTTTTCGATGGTTCAATAAAATATTTTTCACTTTCGGGCGTCCTTTCGAGCCCGAAAAGCAATATTCACCCTCGAAAAGTACTGTTCACGGCTGACCTAGTGTTGAGGCTATTACATTTTTCCCCTACTAAAAGAAATTTTGCCATTGAAATTTACTTATCTCAAAAAGTACATGATATAATACTGTTATTTTATTGAACCTTCATTCACATTCAATGGTTCCGAAGCATCTTCGCTAATGAAATTCACTTACGTTTAAAGCTAACCAATCTCGGTATCAAAATCTTTATCAGTTTCTTCTTTAAATAAATACTTTTCACCACCATTATCACATTGACATACACTTTACTATAATCGTTGTTTCAATATTTGAGTTCTCGACTCTGACTGATTATCAGTTCAAAGGTGAATCATCATGTTAATATGGAGATTATTACTAGTCTCCCATACAACATCTTTCCTTTTTGACACTCAGACAATCCGATAACAAAATCTCTAATCACATTGCCCTACTTTCCGGTCGGATATAAAATATTACTATTTTGGCAGTTGGAGAACTAATCTTTTAATTTATTCGTAATAACTACCACACAACATTCTCTTTCTGAACCATTGTTCTTACCTTGTGTACAATATTGGCATTACTTATACTTCAACTAACAATGTCCATATAAAGCCAAACTTAATCTGGCATTCGTGGCTCGAAGAATTGAAAATATTATCCTTAATCATTCATACTCATTCGACATATTAAGTACCTTCACATTACTCAAATACAAATTCTTATGCTAAGGATTTTTGCCATTTCATTACTGTTTTTGTAATACTCGGATAAATTCAGGAACTTCCCATTTAACTTGAATTCATATTTACCAAACTGAACAGATAGTTGCTTACCTTTAAATATTCACAGGGCAAATCCCAAGTACTCATCATACTCTTTCAATATCTCAAAACATATCGGATGATTACTACTTAAATCCTCTAACATAGATCTAAGTAAAGGTGAAAAGTCCTTTCCATCGATTCATCAAAGAGTCGGTGCATTAACAAGTTTAAGTGACATTACCAATAACTCATAATGGTCACATCAAGCATAGAAAATAATCTTAAGCACACTATTCCTTGTCTCGTTCTCAGATCGTTCTTATGCTCGTCATATCCCCTGTCAGTTTCATCCTATCAAGTGGGGCCTATACATATGGTATGATGTAAAATGCTATGCAGTGAATGTATGATTTCATGTATGCAGGTAGAATACTATCACATATTCTCATATGATGCAGATGTCTTAACCCATACCAATACTATGAAATGTACAATCAAATCCCCACACCTATAAAGGAATCTCTGATAGGTATACAGAGCATCTTAAACGACCTCACTTATAATCTTAATAATTTGCTCATTAACATTCTTAAATCATGACAATCTAGTCAATGTATCGCATTGTCCTGCACAATTTATCTATACTTAATTTATATTCCCTCTTTAACTTTCTGACACATTCTTTGTTTTGTCCTTCTTTAGACTGTTTCTCATCCATATAAACACTTAAACTCTCACAGTTATACTCAATTTCAGTCAACTCTTCCTTTCCTTGCTTTGATTTCCATGAGATCTCAAGCAACAATACTTCCAATCTCACTCACTGCCATCTCTACTACACATAATCAATCCTTTCACACCTGACAGTCTCAGTCAAATGTCAACTTTTCACTGTAAAACAAGTAAGGGAGCACGTACACATCAGACTACTTAACACCTAACCACTTATAATTGGCATGTATATACAAACAAACCTATCACTTAACCTTATCCCACTCCAATCTTAGATCCGCTTAAGCATTTGCTCTGATACCACTAAATGTCACACCCTTCACGGAATAGTCCTTTCCAATGCAAAACTTAGCCGAAAATGGTATATATTTTTTTCATCACCAATCAATTTCGATATACTTTAAATACCTTTACATCAAATTTCTAATCAATCGATAGTCTTATAAAAAATTAAAACATACATTAAATAAATTCATGCCAAAAACTTACACCAAACACTCACCCATCAATAATCATAATAACAATCAGAATACGGTTAAATCTTTTACCTTAATTGTTTAAGTATATACATGCCAAAATACAATTCGATTTAGCACTAATTCTTCTTTTTCGATCCAACTCCACTGTGTACTATGCTGCCGCAATACTTCATAACCTGCAAGCAGTAAAGACTACGTGCTAAGCACTAGATATGCTCAGTGGTTACTACTAATCCTAGAATTTCCCAAATAAAGCATAAATACAGAGAATATGCTACTCTTATACTTATCTCATTAAACATTTTCTTTTACTTCAGTCAATATTAATTTCATTATTAACTCATATTTTAGTAATTATTATTCTTTGGTTTTCAATCTTTCAACGTTACTTTACACTACCTTCTTAGGTGAATCGACTTTAGATTTCCTTTTACTTTTACGCTTATTCTTTACTATAACTTTTACTTTTACTTAACTTTCGTTTTATCCTTTTTAATCACAGTAATATAATTATCATTTCATTTAGCAGTGTATATTGGTACTCACGTCTTTAATGGTATCAACTTAATAGATTATTTTATTTCTTGATTTATTGTTTAGTTATCTAATATGTGCTATAATTACACTTCTTGCTAGTTATTCTTTTTTTTTTAATTTAACTTTTAACTAATAAACACATTACTAGTTAAAAGCTTTTAAGCTTTATGGCAAAGTGATATAGCTATTTTGGAGAACTTTGCAATCAAATCTCTATTTCATTCTTTATACATTTACCCATGTTCAAATACTTGTTTAAGATTTATATCTTTTACTTTTTTCCAATTGAACAATTATATGTCTTTTTATCGTTTTACTTTTCATTTGACTTTTCTTTCAGAAATACATTACTTAAGCATAAGATTTCACTTAATGTCATTGTCATCACTTTTTAACTTTATATAGGAATTTAATATTATTTTCCAAAATTGTTATTTTTCAAAGTAACAATTGGTACATGAAATACCCACTAATTTAATTTATCTATTTCATTTAAAAATACATTTCAAATCCTTTTTCTTTACAAAAGATTAACTTAGTCTTCATTTGTTATTTTATTCTTATAAAATATTTATTTTTCCTCTTATTAATCATACTTTTGGGAAACCTTATAATTTTATCCTAACTTTCTATTTCCTTCCAAACAAATCATTTTTCGTTTATAACTTTTTATATTGAATTCATTTAAACAATACTAATTTATTCATTACAATACATCCCTTGTGTAATATAACAGAATTCTCAAAAAGGATACTTGGGACTGGACCCAAAGGTCCCACTGAGAGAGAAGTGATCCCCAAGTAACCATTTCTCGAAAAATATTTCACTTTTATTTTTTCATTGAAAACACTGAAGCTATGAAGATCAAAGATCCAACCCATAGCAAAGCAAGTTGCAATGACTTGCATCGCAATGTAGGGTGTCCCTATGGCTAGCCAATTATAATCTAAATAAGAATATCATTACCTGTTTATCGCTAAAGGCAAAACAATCAATTATATTTGCAATAATTTTTAAACATTTAAAAATCTTTAATTTCTTTCTTTAATTTCTTGATACAATACATTTCTGATTAAATGCACTCTTTTAGTGCTTTTGACTATTCAGTAGCTTTTTCCTTCATTTTCTTTTCTTTCACTTTATCTCTTTTAAGTCACTTTTGTGAATTATTCTTCAATAATTCACTCGTATACTTGAGGCTTTTCATTTTTTTATACACTTTATGAACTATAGCATTATAATTCACAATTTTCTTATATTCTTTTTTGTGAATTCTTTATGAATTATTTCCTAATAATTCAATAATTAACTTTTTTTTTCGATTTTTCCTTTTTTTTCTGTCCAAAATTTTAATCATTCGGTATGCCAATTTTTATTCAGTCGGTGAATTATTTGAAAATAATTTACTCTTTTAATACTATTTATTGACTAATTTATTTTGATAAATTATTCACAAATTTATTTTACAACTTTTTACACAATTATGAATTCTATTGATATAATTCATTATTTTAAGCTTTGAAAATGCATAATTTGACTTTTTTTTATTTCTTTTTAAACTGAAGTAATTTACTTCACGTTCGTTTATCATCACATACTTATTTGTTGAATTATTTCTTAATAATTCAATATTTTAGTTTAAAAATAATCAATATTTTATTTCACAAATATTCTAATAAAGCATATAAATTCTACAAAAGTTCATATACACATTATTTTACAATTTTCATCATTCTTACTCATTTTATGAATTATTTACCAATAATTCATTATTTTGTTACTTTCATAGCTTACTAATTATTTCGAAAAATTTATCGGCTGACTTTTTATTTTTTTTGTTAATCGTGAATTAATTTCATATTAATTCACTTTCTTTTACGTTTTTATACAATTATTCACTAATAATTCAATTAATTTCAATACACATATTAATATTAGAATTTCAATAAAATTCTAATAATTTCAATAAATTTATTTATGCATTATTTATTATTTAGCAACATTTTTCACTAACATAATCAATTATTTCACCTTATTTCACAATTTTCACTATAAATATATATGTTACATAAGCTTTAAAATTCCAAAATAAATTTCAATAATTTCAATAAAAATTCATAGACACTATACATTAATTCTATAATTAATTTTGGCTAATATAAATTATTTTCATGCAAAATTCTTTTATCTTTCTTTAGAGAGCAATTCGGCCACTTAAAGAAATTCTTCCTAAAAATCTTCTTTCTTCCAATTAAGCTTTCATTTCATCTCCATTAATGTCCAATTTCATTTACCCTAAATAAATTTTCATCAATTAATATCTTTAACAATTTTTAACCTAGTTACATAATTGGAATTAATTCACAATAAAAGGAAAATCAAAGGATTTTGTAGTCACTTACCTTATTTTCCTTACTTAGCTTGCCTAAGCTTGCTTTTTCTTTTCCTTTTACTTTAAGAATTTGTTCTTCCCTTGGAGAACCTAAGGAACCCGAAATTTCCACCATTAGGAACCTTAAGTTTTTTTTTTTAATCTCATTTGCTCAAATTGACATCAAAAATGACTTTTACACACTAAAAAATATCTAAAAACACATAGAAATCAATTTATTTCTTTAAGGAAGCAACTTACCCTTTTAATACCAAAACTTGAGTTTTGAAATATTTTTGCTTCGTTTGCTATAATCAGATAGTGGAGACTGCAAAACTCATCAAGAAAGACATAATTACAATTTAGATGCTTGATTTAGGTGAGAGAATGAAGGAAAAGATGAAGAAAATTGAGAAAAAGAGAGGATGATGGTGTCGGCTGGATGAAAGAGCTGAAAGTGGCTGGAAAATCATAGATTTTCCAGCTTATATACCCCTCCAATTAGGCCTTAGGTTGGGCCAAAACTTAATGGGCCTAATCTAATTACTTAGGCCAAATAACCATATTTCAAAGGCCCAACTAAAATTTTCCCACTTTCTCACTCCAAATCACTTCAATTTTGATTCCATCAATTTTATCACATCAAAAATAGCTAGCAAACAAATTTTTGGCTCAATTGGAGTCCGTTATCGGTCCGATTCAAACTTATCAGTCCGATTCTACAACTGCCGGTGTCACCAAAAAATTTCATTCTCATTACTAAAATATTTTACACAAAAATTCATGTAGGCATACAAAATATGGCAATTTTCGGAGTTCATTTACTATTTTTTAAAATTTATGCAAAATCAAGTCTCCTTCCTTACTAGAGAAATTAACTCGCTACCTATTTCGTATTTTTGACATTTGGAGCCCTATTTTACCTCAATTTCACTTTAAATTTCAACCCCGGACTCACCATGCCTCGTACTTTCCGATGGTCTAATAAAATATTTGTCACTTTCGAGCCCGTAAAGCACCATTTAATATCGAAAAGTATTGTTCATGACTGACTTAGTGTTGAGGCCATTACAACATCAATTGTGGGATTGGGATTGAATCTGGTGATCGAGAAAATGTCAATTAGGAAGACATATATTGAGTTCAAAGAAATAGATGAGTATAACATAAAGCATCAAACAGAAGCTGAGATTAAGTTTATCGATAAGGAAACTATCAATTGGGAAAATATGCATTAATTATATATGGTCAAAAATTACATCAAATGTTTAAAAATAAAATTACATTATGTACCTTTTAAGCATTTCTACATTCCAAGATTTAGGGATGTCCGATTTGTCCATAGTTCTTAGCTTGTAAGTGCTTTTGCTCAAGATCTTAGAAATCTCATAAGGTCTTTTCCAATTAGGCATTATTTTTTCTACTCAAGCATTGCCAAAGTTAATGTTTGCCTTCCTCAGGACCAAATCCCCAACATTGAAGGTTTTTGGCCTTACCTTATTCTTATGGTACTTGGCAATTCTTTGCTTGTAAGCATTAATCTTCATATAAATGTCTTCCTTTTTTTCCTCAACCAAGTTCAAGTCCTATCTTATTTCTTGCTCATTATTTCGATTGGGGAAGAAAGTTGAACGGTAAGTGGGAATGCCAATTCTATTGGTATTGTTGTTTCTGATTTGTAGACCAAGAAGAATAGGGTCTGAAGTATTCTAGCTCTAGGTGAAGTCCTGTAAGACCATAGGATACTTTGTAGCTCTTCTGTCTAGTTGACTTTTTCTTCTCCCAACCTTTTCTTCAATCCTTCTAAAATCATTTTATTTGAGACTTTAATCATACTATTGCTTTGAGGGTGATTTATTGAAGTCAATCTCAAATTGACTTTTAGATTGGTATAAAAGATTTGAAGGTTGATCTATTGAATTGCTTGCCATTGTTTGTGATAAAGACTTTTGGCAATCCATACCTGCAAATTATCTTTTTCCAAGCAAAGTTTTTTGTTTTTTCTGCAGTGATTGTGGCCAATGGCTCGGCTTCAATCCATTTAGAGAAATGGTCTATTACAACCACAATAAAAAATTTCATTTCCCATTTGCCTTATGGGAAAGGACCTAAAATGTCTATGCCCTATTAGTCGAACGACCAAGATATCTTGATCAGGCATTACTCAGTGGCTATTTGTATTTTGATTCTTCAATGGATCTAGCATTGCTAGAATTTCTTGACCCTATTTTAAGCATCTTTAAGGATGCTTGGCTAGAACTAGCCAATATGTAGGACTTTCCTTGTGATCTCTTTGGTAGCTTAATGGGCTCCATAAATTCCTTTATGAATTTCTTGGATGATGTAGTCTCCATCTTCTCTTAAGACACATTTGAGCCATAGATGATCAAATGCCTTTTGGTAAAGTTCTCTGCCAATTATGGAATAGTTGAGTGCCTTTCTCGTGATCTTTCTAGCTTTTGCATCATCTTTTGATAATTCTCCTGATCGAAGATATCGAACGATTTGAGTCATCCAGGTTTCTTCCTCATGGTCGATCTCTATTTCTTCTGGCTTCTCAAATGAGGATTGAAATAGCTCGTTGGTTATTACTTCTTGTACTATATGCTGATCTGAGGCTGCCAATTTTATGAGCTAGTTAGCCATGATTATTTCCTCTCTTGGGACTTTCTCTAGACTTCAAGTTGTGCATCCATCTTTTAGCTCTTTAAGAGCTATTTTCACCTTCATCAAGTATTTCTGCACATTATGCTCATTTGCTTTAAAATTTCCAAGCGCTTGGGTTGTCACAAGTTAAGAGTCACTTTTGATTCTAAGGCTTTCCATCGGATGCACTTGACCAATCTTAAACTCTGGAGAAATGCTTTATACTCTGAACATTGTTAGAGGCTTTAAAACTTAATTTTATTGGTTACCTGATCATTATAACTAAAAGGCCTTTGATGACTATTCCAACACTTTCTCTCTTACTGTTAGAAGCTCCATCAATGATCATTCTTAGGAAATTTCCTTGGGTTCTTGAGTTTTATGTTTCCCTATGAATTTCGCAACAAAATATGCCAGAGCCTACACTTTAATCACATTTCTAAGCTTATATCTCACATCAAAAGATTGTAACATAATGGCTCATCCCACCATTTTGCCTTTCAGGTCTAGCATTTGAGGATCTTTTTGAGAGGCTTATCAAATCGAACAATGATGGTGTGTGCTTCAAAGTATCTTCTCAATTTTTTGGTGCACATTATGAGTGCGATGATCAGTTGCTCAATCAAACTCTTATTTAATTTCGATCCTCTCAATACTTGGCTAACCTAGTAGATCAAAAGTTACCAAGTTCCTTCCTTTTGGATTAGAACAACAGCTATAGCCTCTCTAAAAATGGATAGATATAAGTATAGTTTTTCTCCAAGGACCAGTCGGCTCAACAATGGTGGACTAACAAGAAACTATTTCAACTTTTCCAAACCTTTTTGGAAATCTTTCCCCCAGGTAAAGGCATTGTTTTTTCTTAACATTTTAAAGAAAGGTTTGCATCACTTGGAAAAGGAGGAAATGAATTTGCCTAATGTAATTATTCTTATATTTAGCTTCTGGACATCCTTTACATTGGTTAGGGGTTGCATATCAATTATTACTTTGATTTTCTTGGGGCTAGCCTTTATTTCCCATTTTGATACCATAAAACCCAAGAATTTTCCTGAGGAAACTCTGAAAATGCACTTCTCAGGATTCAATTTCATCTAAAATTGATTGAAAGTTGTAAACACCTTTGTCAGATCAGCTGGATGCTTTTTGGGGATCTTGCTTTTTACAATCATATCACCAAAATATACTTTTAGGTTTTGCCCAATCTTTTTTTTTTAACTTTGTCCATTAAGTGCTGATATGTAACCTTGTATTTTTCAGTTCGAATGGCATGGCCTTATAACAAAAGGTATTGTCATCGATAATAAAACTTATTTTTTCTTAATCAAGTAACCACATCATGACCTGATGATACCCTGTATAAGCATCAAGCAAGGAGTAGATGCATAATAAGCAGTGGCATCTATACATTGATCAATGCTTGGGAGTGGATAACTGTCTTTTGGACAAGCTTTATTGAGATTAGTGAAATTAGCTTCCCATTTTTCCTCTTCACCAAAACTACATTAGTAAGCTATTCAGGATAATGGACTTTCTTAATGGTTCTTGCCTTTAGCAATCAATCAATCTCTTTAAAAATAATTTTTTCCTGGTTAGGGGTATGCCTTTTTATCTTTTATTTGATGGGTAGATGATTTGGATCAACATTCAAGTTATGAGTAATCACCTTTGGGTCTATGCTTAGGATGTCTTTTAGTTTTCAAGCGAAAGAAGCTTGGTTAATCATTAGCACTTACATTATGCCTTTTTTTTCACTTTAATAGATATATCTGATCTAATCTGTGCGATTCTTTCCTCAAATAGCTCACTAGTGATGAGATCACCTTCAGGATTCATTCTGGGCCATTTAGCCTCTTTTTCCATTTTTTTGTCCAAGCTGCACTATATAAGCTTGTTTTTCTTCCTTTATCATAACAATATAGGCTTTTCTCAAGGCCTTTGGTTTCCCTTCAAAATTGCCACTCCATTTTCTATGGGAATTTTCATCACCATAAATCTTATACTAGTGATAGCTCTACTCTAGAACAACAACGGTCTTCCAAAAATGGAATTATATGTGAACTTTATATTCATCACCATGAATAAGGTTTTGCACATAGGGGGTCACTACTTCATCTCCCAGCTCCATTAAAAATTTTACCAATCCAACCATTGGGATAATGGCTTTTTCAAGTTCAATCAATAAGGTGGTGATAGGCTTTAGGTCTCTGATTGGTAGCTTTATCTTTCTATAGGCTTCTAATGAGAGGATATTTATTGCATTTCCATTATCTACAAGGATTCTCTTGATGAAAAAATTGTTAATTATAGTTTATACTACTAAGGCATCTTCATGAGGAAATTTCAAGTCACCAGCATCCTTAAGAGAGATAGAAATTGATGGTAACTTCTCAAAATTTTCTAAAAAGTACACACCTTTGCCCTTTTTCCTCATAAAAAAATTTTCTTCGTAGATTGAGCCATTGGTGATCATATTAATGATCTCCAATCTCTCTCTGTTGATCAACATTTTTGGGCTTTTTTTCTTTACTCATCATAATTAAATTCGATCGTTCTTTATCTTAGGGTGGTTGTCTACATAAGTCTCTAAGCATTGAGCCCACGAATCTTTTGTATAAGCCTTTTAATTTCCTCTTTTAAGGCATTACAATTGTCTATGGTGTGGTTGATATCTCTATGAAATTTGCAATTTTTTTTATCTCTATGGGCATATATTCGATTGAACATATTTTTTTTACCAATTCACCCTTAAGCCATATTAGGACTTTGGTGGGATAGCAATTGAGTGGGGTATAGGTTCAGGCTAGCTTGTTAACATGACCATCAGACCTGGCACTTTTAATTTTTTTCCTCCTTCCTTGGCTCTTTGAGTTACTAACTCTGTTGAGATTTTTTTATCTTTTTATCTCCCTATCCATAAAGCTACATTCTCTCCACCACTGAATTCATAGATCCTTTGGCTCTTGAAGCACCATCAACTATATGTATTGGTTAGCCTTTTCCATTAGATTAGTGAAATCTATTGGGGCTTGAGTAGTGGTGGATTCAAATAGTTGGATGCTTGTTATACTTTATGTTAAAGCATTCGTAGCACATAAATATTTCATCTAATCCATGTACTAGGTTACACAAATCATTAATAGTTTTAGGAATTCAAATATGCACAATGAACCTTATAGTGAATAGATCACGGAGTTGCCTAAAGTAACGAATTGATTTCGGAGGAAGTTCATGAAACCAATTCAAACAATCTCTTACTAATGTTGTGGGAAATACTCAACAAAAAATTTGATCATCAAAGGAATACATATGCATTTGTGTTAAATATTAAAAAATATGGCATTTAGGATTAAATTTTCCAGTAAACCTGGGCATTTTGATTTCCTTAAATCTGTTCAACAGTTTGATCTCTCTAATTTGCTGGCTAATTGGTGAGATAGCATTGCCATCAAATATAAGCTTATTGGGATATCCCAAACTGAATTTTTTAATCTGTTATAGGAACCATTTCTCATTCCAGTTAGCTATGGGGTCATCAACTTCCTTTCAAGCTTTCTTTGTCATTCTCTTATTTGGAGTGCACATATATCCCAAATCATCTTTAGCTTTCCTTTATCCCTTTTATAAGATTTTTATGCTATAGATCGTATGCCAGTCCTAAGCTGCTCAATGGGCTTTCTAATTCACAATCCTATGTTCTTGCATCTTTTCACATTTCTTCTTGCATGTTCACCTCTAATTCATTTATAGAGATTTTAGGTTGTTTGCCCTTTTGGACAGATTTAAGGATGTTTCTACCAAAATCTCCAAGGATTGTTTTTAAGACTTTCATAGTGATAGGAGTAGAATCAGGCTAAGCTATGAACTTCTCGTTAAATGCTCTCAATAGGTTTTAGCAAGTAGAGGACCTAAAAGGGGTTATGTGTATACCATTTGTCCTCGTAGTAGACCTGAGTCTTCTACGATCATCATCAAAGTGAGCATCAGCTTTGAATCTTGAATGTCTAGATTGTCTTCCTAAATCTTCCATTACTCTTAATGAGAGCACCAAATGATATTTTTGAGAATATTTAAAAAAAGGGGTATGAATGGGAGAGTGAAGATCTAGTTGGATCTGCTTGCCAAACGAGACTTGTAAGAAATAGTGCCCAGTCAAACCGATACAAGAACTCTAATATTTAAGGCAGTAACTTCTTAAAGAGAAAATATAGAGAGAGAAGGTCTTAAAATGGCATTACTTGGAGCCTTCAAGCATAGAGCTATTTATAATAGGTGATGGGTGATAATTGTGACTTATACTATATTTTTAGTGTGTTTTTAGATGTTTAATTGAGTTAATTTAGTCTTAATTTAGGAATTATTGTTTAATTGGTTGAAGTCATGTTTTAAGGTTTAATTTTAAGTTTTGGTGTTTTTCAGGGTAAAATTGAAGAGAAAAAGACTAAATAAAAAAAAAGGAAAACTTTTAGGCCAATTTCATAATTTTGAAAAAAATGGTAGACAATTATGATGTTTAGTCCAGAGGCTCCTCACTCACCCAAGCAAGGAAATCAAGCGGCCGAGTGTGATGAAATTGAAAAGTTGACCTAAAGAAAGAAGAATCATGCCAAGTCCAGTAAGCCATCAATTGGCCAAGTGACATAAAGGCTTATACATCACTTGGCCGAGTGACACACTTCTTTACCCATCGCTTGGCTAAGTGATGAAATTGGTCTATAGAAACTTGGCCGAGTGAAAGAAATGAAATACAATTTAACTTCCTATTTTGCTAGACTTTTTTTCCTGTGTTAATTTGGAAGCAACAAAGGGCATTCTTCTTCTCCTATGTCTATAAATAAAAGATTAAAACACCAGAACAAGGAGAATTTAGTAGTTAAACACAAATTTAACTTAGTTTTAGTTTTACATTTTTTATTTTTAGTTTGTAAAAAATAAAAAGCTTGAAGCAGGAAGTCTTCTCTAGTTTTTTGTAAACGGTTGATCAATGGAGCTTCTTAACCCTATATTTTTGTTTCTTTTTCTTAATTTTGCTTTAGTTTTCTGTATGTTTAGTAAATAGTTTTCTTTACTTTTGCTAATAGATACTTAAATCTTTTTATTTTTATTATAATGACTTAAGTTGACTTTTATATTCAAATACTAGTTGGTTATTCTTAGTTTTAAGCGTATTCTTATCATTAATTATGTTAAGAGTGATTATTGGTTTATTGATTCAATAAAAAAATCCGTTTAAACATAGTTGATGATTTGCATGTTCTAGGATTAACTCTTTAGTGTCAATGCATGATTGTTTTCTGGTTTTGAGGTAATTGTGTATTGAAATTATTGATTAATACTAAGAGAGGATGAACTAAGAATAAATTGAAGTTGAATTTACTTGAAAAAGAGTTCAATGAATGTTAAGAAAGTTAAAACTAGATTTTTATACTAAGTATTAGATTTGTCTATGAATTTAATACTAGAAATGATATTCTTGCATAAAGATATATGGCTTTATTATTAGTTTTTTTCATAATCATTGGTATTTCTATTGAAATTAAGTCATTACAATGGAAATTAAAGTGGATAGTTCCTTTATCAAGAGTATTTTAGTTATTGTTTTATTTTTAATTCATGTTAGTTTAATTTTAGTTTTTGTTTTGTTTAATTATTTATTTAGTTTAGTTTTTGCCTTTAAATTGAAAATATTTGGAAAACAATCTTATATTAATTTAATTCACACATAGATATTATCATTAGCAATCTATGTTCCCTTTGGTAAGATATTTAGGATCTTAATCTATATTTTTTTTATTACTAGCCGATCTAGTATACTTGCTAGATACCGGTTAAGTTTTTGTCACTGTTACCGGGAAACAGAGGTGTTGTTCGTTTAATATCTTTGATTAAGTTAGTTGGGGATTTTATTTTTTATTTGATGATTGTTCTTTGCAAGAAAATTTTGAGATAATCCTCAAAATGATGCAAGATGATGTCCAAGATTATAAATTGTTCCTTTTACAATAGCAAATGAATGATTTAATGAGAGAAAGGGATGAATTAAAGCTCTTATGTGCACATTCACAAATTCTTTATTCACCACCTTTTGATGATTCTTTGAGAGCACAAATGGAAGATTTGAGAAGAGAGAATCAAGAACTCCAATATTTATTGCAATATTCACAAAAGACTAGTAACTCAACAATTCAACGTCTTCATGATTTGTTTATAAGTAATGAGAAGCAATTTAGGCTGAAAAAAAGGATAGAAGGCCACATAAGAGTCTATTTTCCTCGAAACTCAAGATATTTGTGACTTGCTTATAAGGAAGAAAAGGAAATTTTATGCTGAAAAGAGAAGCTGGACGCTACATTGAGGAATCAAGAGAAAAAGTTTAGAATTTAAGAAGAGAAGTTAAGAACTCAAGAGTAAATAATCAAGCATCAAGAGAATCTATTAAGGGATAAAAATGAAGGAATTGAAAGGTTGGAATCTAAACTAGAACTTTTGAGTATTTCTATAAAATTTCAAGATGATGGTTGTAAGGAGAAGGAAATAAATTATTCATTAACGATGGGTAAAGAAGAAAATGAACAATTCATATATGAAGACAAACCTTGTGGTCATTTGGAAGGTGTATTAGAACCTTTTGTAGAGAATTTATCACCAAAGGAGAAAGAAGGGAAAAATTCTCAAGTGGAGACACTAGACTCAATCCATTTGAACGGTTTATTTAGGCTAGAAGAGCCAGTAGAGTTCGTTCTTAATGAGCCAAATGAGGGATCGTACTTTATTGAAGATCTGAAATTTCCAGCTCTGGTGAACTATGATAAGTTTCTTCTACTAATGGAAGAAAATAAAGAGCAAAGTTCGAAAAGATCCGTATTTGGATTACAAGCTCAACCTCCCGAGAGTGACATGAGTCGAGCTGGGACTCAATAAACCATAACTTCTTTAACTCTTCTCTTTAAATTTTTGTCAATTTTTTCATGATTTTGTGTTTGTTATGTTACTTTCAATAATTTGTTTTGCTATTTTTTAAGTTTTAGCTCATAGCCTTTTATAGTTTAATGCATGTTTCTTATGTTTATTGGTTGTGTCTTTTAATTCGTGAGTTTAAGATTTGGGTTAAAAAGAAGCTATTTCTAATGATTTTGTGCTTAATTATCATCTTTAAATTAGTAAGTGCTTCTAAGAAAATTAAAGAACTCATACAGTTTTTAAGGTAAGAGAATCACAACTTAGTTGAACTTAATATGGATTGATGTTTCTTGAGTTGTTTTCATTTGTTTGCTTTCGAGATTTATGAACTTAAGAAAACATTCTTCATTTGCTAAGTTAAAAGATAAATTTGATAGGTGACACAACTAATTTTGTGGGATTTGGCTTGATTTTAAATTGAGTTTGAGTGAAAATGAGTTGGCTGTTCAAAGTGGAGACTTATTTGAGTATAATACATGTTACATTTGATTTATGTGGTCAAATTACATGCTATCAATTTATATGCTATCATACTACTTACCCTTGGTCTCAAGCATGAATTTGATTGAGTTTTTTATGAGGTTGAATGAGCTTAAATTACATGATTAAGTAAGAAACTTAAAAAATAGAATTGAGGTGCAAGAGCATTTTAATAAGTTGTATTTCATGTTTTATTACTAAATGTTCTTTACATTTTAAGAGTGTTGTAAACTGGTTTACATGTTTCAAAAATCAAGTTTCATAGAGTTTTTAGCATAAATTGGTTAAGTTAGGATTTACATGAGTGAAGGTTTAATTGTGAGTTAATATTGTTATTAGGGAGTGATTGAATTTGTGAGAAGGAATTGCATTAAGCTTAGGTGCCTTATATTTCTATTAATGTTCTATTGTGCAGGGGACATTGAGGCTTCAGAGTGCAGGAGGAAGCTAGAAGAAAAAAAAATTTCGGAGCCTAGAGGCCCCTTGTTTGGCCAAGCACCCCACCAGGCTTTTCCTCACTCATCTGCGTACAGCCCCCTGCCTCCTTGCTTGATCGTTCACCTTTCCACCTCGCCCTGCACTCGGCCATATGCCTGCTACCTTTCTTCCTAACTCGATCGCTTGACTTTCTTTGCCTTGCCCCGTTTGGCTGAGCATCACGTCTCTGCTCCCCTTCCTTTTCTTTTCTCGCCCCACTCCCCTTTCACTCATTCACCCACCACATCTTACTCTTTTTCACTCTCTCATCTTCTTCACTTTCTCATCATTCACTCATCTCTCCCCCACTCACCACAAAACTCACTTATTTAATCACTCACTCAATTACACATCATACTCACTCAAGCATACCTACACTCAAATTTTGATTTTAGTTATGAATCATCTATACATTATCACTTGTTTTGAGTCTTTCTTACTGCACAGACTGTTTTAATCATAACTTTTGCTACAGGTATCCCATTGACTATTATAATATGTTTTTAGAAAGCTCATTTCAAGATGGACATTCATTACCTGGGCTTTGTCTTATGTAATAGCTCATCTAAAGCCCTAAAAAAATGATATTTAATTTTTCAATTTTCAGTTTGAAGTTTTAGGGGCATTTTTCAATAGCTTTTGATTTGCTCAATACTTTAATTTACTTACTGAGATTAATTTGTTTCAATTTAATTAAGCTTACATTTAACCTTAATTAAGGTTTAATTGCATTATTTTAAGGGTAATTTCAATATACATACATTTTTTCCAATTTTTTCTTAATTATATATTAAATAAATATTCCAAAAATATTCACATAATCTCTATAAATTTCACAAAAATTTGTAAATCCATTATTTCACATATACTATCAAATTATGGTTTAAATTCATTTAAATACTTAACATACAATTTTTTTTCTTCCTCAAGAATTTCGGCCACTACCATAAAATTTTCTATAAAATTTTTTATTCAAATTAAACATTCTAACACACTTAATTAAGATCTAATTATACTATTATACAATCAATTTCAATTTTAATCAATTATACAAATTTTTTCTTAATAAATCCAAAATAAAATCATTAAATTAAATGGAAAATACTAAAATTTAGTAGTCACTAACCTCAATCTTGCCATTAACCTTGCACAAACTTCATTTTCTTAGCCTTGAATCCATGAAAACCATTTTTTCTCAAATCTCACTTCCATGGCTGAAAATTTCACCTAATTTTTCACCAAGATAAACATAATTTTAGCTCAAAATAACCATAAAAACATACTTTAGGCACCTAAATCTATCTATAGGTGCATTGAAATCAAATTAAAAACCAAAGACTCACTTACCTATTTTTGACCCCCATACCTTTAATCCTTGTTTTCTTTAGCTTTTCTCCCTTCAATCTCTATTTTGAGCTTAGATCCAACAACTAGAGAGGGCAACAAACATTTTTAGTGTTTGGATAAAAAGGAAAAGATGAAGAAAAATTGAAGAGTTTTGAAGGAAAAAATACCAAATGACATTCGGCCACCAAGAAGAAGAAAATCAGATTCTGGAACATGGGATTCTCTGGAAAATTTGAGAAATTTCTTCCCTTATGTATGCTTTCTTACTTGGGCTTGGGCTTAGCTAAGTTTAATGGCCTTTGATTAATTAATCAAGCTCATTAACTACCCAATAATCAATTTAATTCATTTCTTTTACTTTCCAATTTTAAATCACTTCAAAAATAATTTCATAATTTTTATCATCCCGAAAATAGGTTGCACGCAAATTTTTGACTTAATTAGAGTTCATTTTGGATTCGATTCAATTAAATTGGCCCGATCCAAAAATACTGGTATTATAAAAAAATTACTTTTATAGCCAAAATAATCTATATATTATTTTAGGCTTAACTGTAATTTTTTATAATTTTCGGAGTCCGTTTGCTATTTTTAAATATTTATATAAAGTTAAGTCAATTCTCTGATAATAAAAATTGACTTGCTATTTTTTTCGTATTTTTAACTTTTGGAGGTCAATTTGACCTCGATTTCACTTCAAATTTCAACCACGAATTCACCATGACCAATATTTTCCGATGGTCCAATAAAATATTTTTTACATTCGGGTATACTTTTCAGCGCAAAAAATACTATTCACTATCGAAAAATACTGTTCACGGCTAACCCAGTGTTGAGACCATTACATTTCTCCCTTACTAAAAGAAATTTCGTCTTTGAAATTTACTTATAACAAAAAATAGAGGATACAATATTATTATCTTGTTAAAGATTTTTTCACATTTGATGGTTCTAAAGCAAGCTTACTTATGAAACCTATTTGTTCTTGAGCTAACCGATCTCTAAATAAAAAATTCTTACCAATCTTACTTCACAGGTCTTATCAACCTATATATTGATATCTGTTGACTGATTTCTTTACACTCAATTATGTCCATCATAAAGGATCTTGACATTTTCTTTTAGATAATATCACAATAAAGCTATCTTCGACTTGACTGATAGCTATCATTATAAATAAACTCTGCTAAAAACGAGTACTTTCAAAATTATTACCAAATTCATATACATATCATTGAAATAATTCTCCTTATATTTGAATTATCCATTCTGACCAACCAGCAGTCAAAAGGTGGATCATTGTGCTAAAATGGGGAGTACCAAAAATTCCCACACATAACAATACATTCTTTCTGAAACACAGACATGCCAATGGCAAGATCCACGGCTCCTTATATTTGAATTATCCATTCTGACCGACCATCAGTCAAAAGGTGGATCACTGTGCTAAAGTGGGGAGTACCAAAAATTCCCACACATAACAATACATTCTTTCTGAAACACAGACAGGCCAATGGCAAGATCCACGGCCCCTCTGTCTAAATTTCACTTTGATATCATATACATTAAGGTGATCCCGAATGAACCCGCTTACTCTTCTTTATTTACGTTTGAACTGACAATACTTATTTCGGAGCTAAACTGTATTAACACTTACAGCTTGAATAGTTGCAAAAACTATCGTTAACTATTTACACTTATTCCTCGCATAAATACATTTGCTTGAACACATATTATTATCGGCTCTTCATTATAAAGCTGAGTACATTAGCCAATGCATTACCTCTCTAGTGATACCTGGATAAATCCAAAAACTCTTCATTCAGCCAGAAATTACATTAACTAATCTCAACAAACGGTTACTCTTTCTTTAATATTAGCAGAACAAAGCTCAAATACTTATCACATTCTTTCAATGTCTTAGATTGCATCAGAATAATACTAATAAAAAAACCATAAATAAGTCCGAATAGAGATGAAAAATCCTCTTTATCAAGTCTATATAGGCAGTCAGTAATTTTGCAAATCTGAATAACATGACCAATAACTTATAATGGCCACATCAAAATCAAAAAACAATCTTGGATACACTATTTTTTATTTTTAATTTTTTACTTCATCATAGTACAATGGTAATCCTTTCTTGCTGTTAGGTCATCTCTACGCTCATCATATCTCCAGTCAGTTTTTCCATATTAGGTGGGGTCTATACAAATGATATGATGCAAATTAGATGTTGTCACACAATGTGAAATGCTATGTAATGAATGAATGATTTCATGTATGCAATAGAATACTGACACATATTCTTGTATAATGCAGATATCATAGCCCATCCCAGAACTATGAAATATCTAATCAAGTACCCACACCAGCAAGGAATCGCTGACAGATATATATAAAGCATCCTAAATGACCTTAACTTATTATTAAAATCATTTCAACAATCAGAAACCTTCTTTGACTGTATCACTTCTAACTTGATAACCATTTAAACTATGACACGAAAGTCAGAATTTCTCTATGTCCCTTACAATCTGTCTGAATTTAATATACAATTTCTTTCCAAATTTCTAAAATACCTTTTTTTTATTTCATTCATCAACAGACTAATTCTCATTCATAATGACATATAGGTACTCAGGTCACACTCAAATTCAGTCAACCATCGTCGTTCTACTTTAGCCTCCATAAGACCTTAAGCAACAACACTTTCATTCTTACTCTCTTCTGTCTTTACCATGCAGAATCAATCACTTTACACCTGACAATCTCGTTTAGATGTCAACTTTTCACTTTCAAACATAATGATGAGCAAGTACACATCAGACTCTTTATCATTTATCCACTGACTTTTGGCATGTATATACAGATAAATCTATCACTTAATCTTATCCCACTCCGATCTTAGAACGGCCTAAACCATTGCTCTGATATCACTAAATGTAACACCCTTAATGGAATAGTTTAATCCGATATGAACTTATGTGATTTGCCTAAAATTTTTTTTACACAGATAATCAATCTTATGCAACCACAAGTTATTGAAAATTCGGGCAGCATAATAGCTACCCATTAAAAGACCTCCTGGAAACATCAAACAAAAACACAACCTCCAAGAGGCACAATAGCATACCACATATAATAAATACATAACATTCCATTATTCACATACCAATCATATTCATTTACTGACATAATAATAATTATTACTCATACAATAACAATCCAAAATACAGTCAAGTCTACTACCATTACTTAAGTATACACATGCCACAAATACCTAAAAGTCTAGACAATCCTTTTCTTCAAGCTTCGCTCTGTTGTGTACTATGCTCCAGCTCCTCTTCAAAACCTGCACGCAGTAAAAACTACGTGCTGAGCACTAGATATGCTCAGTGGTGACTACCCATCCTAGAATTTTCAAGTTAAGCATAATTATCATATTTATGCTAATTTTTACTTTAACGAATCAATTCTTATTTTTCCTTGCCAACATTCTTTTTAATAATTTTGACTGTCTTTTAAGTTTATTAACAACATTTTTGGCAAGCTTGTTACTTGAATTCTAAACAATTCCATTTACTTCAAAACATTTCTTTTGTCATTGCAATTGCAAAGGTTACGTTTCTTTTCTTACTTCTACTATTACTCTTAATTGACTTAACTTTAACTTTTTCTATTCAAGTACCTATTTAATCAGGTCAATACAATCATTAATTCTTTAATGATTTACATTATTATTTGCTACTGTAATGGCAAATTTTCTATTCGATACTTGATTTCTTCATTAGTCATAGTTTATCCATGTTAATAGCAAACCTACAGTTTCTGTTGTTTATTTCTTTACATCACTATGGCCTTTTGATTTAATTATCAAAAGATACTTATTAACACTTTAACATTTACTGCTCAGTAATATTATTACTTAGCAACTTTGCAATTAAATCTTTGTTATCATATTTCATTACAAAATGGTACTGTTTAATTTACTTATTGCAAAAATCCTCATTTTTACTTATTATTTGCAAAATAGTCATTTTTATGGAAAAATTATATTTTAATCCCTGCTGGTCGAAGAACTTCATTTTTAAATAGCTTAGCTATAAAATGATTATTTTATCCATTTATAAGCATTTAAAAATAAATTTTCTCATTGATTTCACTTTTTTGGGAAAATTATCATTTTTTCCCTGAATTTATATTTTCTTTCACTTTAGTCCTTTTTCACTTTTACTCATCAATTTTCATTATCTTTTTACTTTTTTAGCACTATTCTTTCTTTATACCCCTAGTGCAATACGACATGACTCTCAAATAGGGTATACGAGACATGAATCCAAAAGCCCCACTGATAGAGAAATGATCCCCAAGGGGCCCTTTCTCTAAAAAGCACTGCACTAGTACTTTCACTTTTACACTTAAGCTATGAAAATCAGAGACCCTACCCATAGCAAAGCAAGTCGTCATTACTTGCATTGCGGTATAGAGTGTCCATATGGCTAGCCAATTATATCCTAAATCAGAAAATCGCTACCTGACTATTGCTAAGGGTAAAAATAATTAATTAATTTTTTCAAAATAATTTTCACACTTCAATAATATTTTTCTTTATTTTCTTTCATTTTCTTCAAACAAGATATCTTTATCAATTGCACTCTTTTTAGTGTTATTGACTATATAATAACTTTTTCTTTTTGATTACTTTTTTCTTTTCAGTCACATTTGTGTGAATTATTTTACAATGATTCACTATAAACATTATTATTCTTTTGATTTTTAACTAATTATTTTCTCAATTTTTTTTATATTTTGTGAATTATGTAATGACTATACTAGATAAACCAGATTATCGTTACTAATCACATACATTAATTCTATCGATGTTATGACTTATCTGTTAATGATGCATATATGAACATACATACATTCATTCTATGCATATCATACATGATCATGGACTTATACTTTCACTTGCTGTTGAGCATTCCTTACATAACTTTATAATTACATGCCTTTACATATACAAATACATCAGCTATAACCAAAAGAGATACAAAATGAATCTCCCACATTAAATGCTACTTCTAATCCGATGTTGGCTTGTGAGATTGTTGGCTATGTCCTTGAACAAAAGTTCTACCCTGCGAACCTACACGGATAAACACCCGTGCTAAGCTATAAAGCTTAGTGGGGAACAACTAATAACACCTTGATAACCACTCACAGTAGTTATCACCAAACATTCAATAATAATAAAATACACTGCCTTACATGATTAATAATGATATAACAGTATCATTTAATCAGAATAATAACAAACTTTATAATGTAATTACACAAATGGCCTGCATACAATTCCCTGTGGGTGTGGATAACGGGTGCAATGGATACCCGAAGGTATCAAAACAGAAGGATACCCGTAGGTATCTAAACAGAAGGATACCCGTAGATATCTAAACAGAAGTCTCATATAGAGACAAACAGAAGACTCATAAGAGTCAAATAGAAGCAGCTGCGATAACCCTATAGGCATGCCTATCTATCCACAACCAAGTCTCTATGTGCAGGCATAACATATCTCATGTAACATTAGATTCATAGTATACGATTCATCATATGAAATGATAAATCAAACAATAAGATAATATTCTTTAACTGTCATGTCACAATCAAAAACATATGCTGATAGTCGATATAACCCAACCATATTCAAGTAAATACTTTCATATATCAATTACTATAACTTATCTTTATATTACTTATAAATTTCATATGTTTATGGTTGAGCAATGTCATATACTTTATATTTAAGGTAAAATATATGTTTAAGGAAGAATAGTTAATCTTATGCTTCACATGGGGTCTTAACTTTCATGTTTGAACTTTGAGGGAGGGTCACGGTTACTACCAATTCATGGTAACCGTGGAACAAAACATAATTTAGGGGTCACGGTTACTACCAATTCATGGTAACCGTGACCTAATTGCACTTTCGGGTCTGGACTACGCCAAACTACCTCACGGTCATTACCGGAGGAGTAATAACCGTGTTCTTTACTTTTTAAAGGGGTCACGGTTACTATGAAATTCGTAGTAACCATGAGATAGGGTGTATTTAGGTTCTGGACTGCCTTACGGTTACTATGAAACTCATAGTAACCGTGATGCCTAAAATCGCTCAAAGACGGATTTTCTGTCTCAACTTCTATACCATTTTTGACCCAGAAAAAGTCATTTTCAGGGAAAGTGGTCTTCTAAAAAGTTGTTCCACTATGTCTCTAGTTTCTAAAACATCAAAAATCACTCAAATCATACTTCTGAAACTCAAGATATTCATTAAAAACCGAAGACTGCTCTCATGGGACGGATAGTAGGGATCTGTCCACTTCAAGCGTATTTTTAGACACTCTAGAGACAGATTTAGGTCCCGACTTCTTCTACAAAGTTTTAGCTCTATGTCTTATCTTTCATATCCAACTAGAATCACAACAATCATACCTCTATAAGAAGATTTATGCCCTTTTTACTAAGACTGGTTCATGTGAACCAAAAACAGATTTCCATCAACTCACTTTCTAAGGCACAAATCATCTTTCCCATGCATTATACATTCAAATATTCACTCAAAAATCAACTATATATCATCCAAAGCATATAGAGAAATTTATTTCGACTAAAAACACATAAAACAATAATATAACTCCCAAACCTTATTAGGGCACCAAAGTTCCTCTTTTTCTATCTCTTTTTCTCTTGCTCTTCATCTCTACCATCTTTAGTATTTTTCTCTACTTAGAGTAGCATCTTCTTGGACTTGAGGAGAGAAGAAGATGGAAACATAAGATAAAATGAAAGAAAACAATTTCTTGGCCAAGTATGGCCGGCCACACCAACACACTCACTTCCTTTATCTTTTAACTTATCATTTAACCTTTCTAGAAATCCTAATGTCAAGTCTTAATTGGCTGCTCAAATAAAATCTTACACAATCTCACTTTAATCCCTCTTAAAACTTATGTCTTTTACTTTAATCTTTCATCTTTCTTTATTTCTATTTTTGCCACAATTCTTTTATTTGATCTTTTCAATTAAGTCCCTACATTGAAATTTTCTTTTAATTAACCACAAAATCAATCTCTGTCTTATGCGAAATGACCATTTACCCCTCCTAGGGTATCATTAGGGGCATTACAAATTATGTCAGAATAATTCACTTTTTTTTTCCTTGGTACTCATTGAATTATTTCTTTATAATTCAAAAATTTACTTTTACAGTCATTTTATTTACTTTTTTAACTTTTAGCTAATCTGTTATTTTTTCGATTTGAATTTGTAATTATTCGAAAATTGTAATACTTTTATACGGGTTGTAAATTATTTATAATAATTCACCATTTTATTCGAATTATAAATTATTTTATAATAATTCAATATGGTTACTTGACTTATTATATTTTTCCTTAAATTCGTCATTTAACTTTTTCATTTTCTTTATAGGAAATATAAATTAATTTACATTAATTTACTAACTTTTGCTTATTTATTGAATTATTTCCCAATAATTCAATATTTTCACTTAAGCACATTCAATATTTATTTTTCAAAAATAATCTCATAAATCACACAAATTTTATAAAAATTTATGCGAACAATATTCTTCAATTATTATCATTTTTTTGAATTATTTCACCATAATTCATCATTTACATTATATACTTATACTTGTCCTTAGCTTCAAAAATCTTAAATAAATTCCATAAATTTTCTAAAAACTCATGGACATTATATTTTATATTTTACCTTATTTTATGGTTTAATTTCATCAAATTGCTTATTGTACATACTCTTTTTCTTTAACAAATGATTTCGGCCCTTAAGGAATTTCACCTTAAAAATTTATTTCAATTTAATTAGGCCTTAATTAAGGTTCAATTGCACTATTTTAAGGGTAATTTCAATATACATACATTTTTTTCCAATTTTTTCTTAATTATATATTCAATAAATATTCCAAAAATATTCACATAATCTCTATAAATTTCACAAAAATTTGTACATACATTATTTCACATATACTATCAAATTAAGGCTTAAATTCATTTAAATACTTAACATACAATTTTTTTTCTTCCTCAAGAATTTTGGCCACTAACATAAAATTTCGTATAAATTTTTTTATTCAAATTAAACTTTCTAACACACTTAATTAAGATCTAATTATACTATTATAAAATCAATTTCAATTTTAATCAATTATACAATTTTTTCCTTAACAAACCCTAAATAAAATCATTAAATTAAATGAAAAATACTAAGATTTAGTAGTCACTAACCTCAATCTTGGCATTAACCTTGCACAAATTTCATTTTCTTAGCCTTGAATCCATGAAAACCATTTTTTCTCAAATCTTACTTCCATGGCTAAAATTTTTACCTTATTTTTCACCAAGATAAACATCATTTTAGCTCAAATTAACCATAAAAACATACTTTAGGCACCTAAATCTATCTATAGGTGCATTGAAATCAAATTAAAAACCAAAGATTCACTTACCTTTTTTGACCCCATACCTTTAATCCTTGTTTTCTTTAGCTTTTCTCCCTTCAACCTCTAGTTTGAGCTTACATCCAACAACTAGAGAGGGTAACAAACATTTTTGGTGTTTGGATCAAAGGGAAAAGATGAAGAAAAGTTGAAGGGTTTTGAAGGAAAAGAGACCAAATGACATTCGACCACCAAGAAGAAGAAAATCAAATGCTGGAACGTGGGATTCTCTGAAAAATTTGAGAAATTTCTTCCTTTATATATGCTCTCTTACTTGGGCTTGGGCTTAGTTAAGTTTAATGGGCTTTAATTAATTAATCAAACCCATTAACTACCCAATAATCAATTCAATTCATTTCTTTTACTTTCCAATTTTAAATTACTTCAAAAATAATTTTATAATTTTTAACATCCCGAAAATAGGTTGCACGTAAATTTTTGGCTTAATCGAAGTTCATTTCTGGCTCGATTCAATTAAATTGACCCGAACCAAAAATACTGGTATTACAAAAAATTTTACTTTTTATAGCCAAAATAATCTACATATTATTTTAGACTTAACTGCAATTTTTTATAATTTTTGAAGTCCGTTTGCTATTTTAAAATATTTATACAAAGTTAAGTCAATTCCTCAATAATAGAAATTGACTCGCTGTTTTTTTTCGTATTTTTGACTTTTCGAGATCCATTTGACTTCGATTTCAACCACGGACTCACCATGACCAATATTTTCCGATGGTCCAATAAAATATTTTTTACTTTTGGTTGTACTTTTCAGCCCGAAAAATGCTATTTACTATCAAAAAATACTATTCACGGCTAATCCGGTGTTGAGACCATTACATTTCTCCCCTACTAAAAGAAATTTCATCCTCGAAATTTACTTATAACAAAAAATAGAGGATACAATATTATTATCTTGTTAAAGATTCTTTCACATTTGATGGTTTTAAAGCATGCTTGCTTATGGAACCTATTTGTTCTTGAGCTAACCGATTTATAAATCAAAAATCCTTACCAATCTTACTTCACAGGTCTTGTCAACCTATATACAGATATCTTTTGATTGATTTCTTTACACTCAATTATGTCCATCATGAAGGATCTTGACATTTTCTTTCAGATAATATCACAATAAAGCTATCTTCGATTGGACTGATAGTTATCATTATAAATAAACTCTGCTAAAAATGAGTACTTTCATAATTATTACCAAATTCATATACACTTCATTGAAACAATTCTCCTCATATTTGAATTATCCATTCTGACCGACCATCAGTCAAATGGTGGATCACTATGCTAAAGTGGGGAGTACTAAAAATTCCCACACATAACAATACATTCTTTCTGAAACACAGACAGGCCAATGGCAAGATCCACAGCCCCTCTGTCTAAATTTCACTCTGATATCACATACATTAAGGTGATCCCCGAATGAACCCGCTTACTCTTCTTTATTTACGTTTGAACTGACCATACTTATTTCGGAGCTAAACTTTATTAACACTTACAGCTCGAATAGTTGCAAAAACTATTGTTAACTATTTGCACTTATTCCTCGCATAAATACATTCACTTGAACACATATTATTTTTGGCTCTTCTTTCTAAAGCTGAGTACATTAGCCAATGCATTACCTCTCTGGTGATACTCAAATAAATCCAAAAGCTCTTCATTTAGCCAGAAATTACATTAACTAATCTCAACAAATGGTTACTCTTTCTTTAATATTGGCAGAACAAAGCTCAAATACTTATCACATTCTTTCAGTGTCTTAGATCTCATCAGAATAATACCAATAAAAATAATCATAAATAAGTCCAAATAGGGATGAAAAACCCTCTTTATCAAGTCTATATAGGCAGTCAGTACATTCGCAAATCTGAATGACATGACCAATAACTCATAATGGTCACATCAAAATTGAAAAACAATATTGGATACACTATTTTTTTTATTTTTTTACTTCATCACAGTACAATGGTAATCCCTTCTTGCTGTTAGGTCATCTCTACGCTCATCATATCTCCTGTCAGTTTTTCCATATCAGGTGGGGTCTATACAAATGATATGATGCAAATAAGATGCTATCACACAATGTGAAATGCTATGCAATGAATGAATAATTTCATGTATGCAATAGAATACTAACACATATTCTTGTATAATGTAGATATCATAGCTCATCCTAGAATTATGAAACATCTAATCAAGTACCCACACCTGCAAGGAATCGCTGACAAATATATATAAAGCATCTTAAATGACCTTAACTTATTATTAGAACCATTTCAACAATCAGAAACCTTCTCTGACTGTATCACTTCTAACTCAATAACCATTTAAACCATGACACGAAAGTCAGAATTTCTCTATATCCCTTATAATCTGTCTGAACTTAATATACAATTTCTTTCCAAATTTCTAAAATACCTTTTTCTATTTCATTCATCAATAGACTAATTCTCATTCATAATGACACATAGGTACTCAGGTCACACTCAAATTCAGTCAACCATTCGTCGTTCTACTTTAGCCTCCATAAGACCTTAAGCAAAAACACTTTCATTCTGACTTTCTATTGTCTTTACCATGCAGAATCAATCACTTTACACCTGACAATCTTGTTCAGATGTCAACTTTTCACTTTCAAAAATAATGAGGAGCAAGTACACATCAGACTCCTTATCATTTATCCACTGACTTTTGGCATGTGCATAAAGATAAATCTATCACTTAATCTTATCCCACTCTGATCTTAGAACCGCTTAAACCATTGCTCTGATACCACTAAATGTAATGCCCTTAACGGAACCGTAACGGAATAGTTTACTCTGATATGAACTTAAGTGATTTGCCTAAAATTTTTTTTCCACCGATAATCAATCTTATGCAACCACAAGTTATTGAAAATTTGGGCAGCATAACAGCTACCCATTAAACGAGCTCCTGGAAACATCAAACAAAAACACAACCTCCAAGAGGCACAATAGCATACCATATATAATAAATACATAACATTCCATTATTCACATACCAATCATATTCATTTACTAACATAATAATAATTATTACTCATACAATAACAATCCAAAATATAGTCAAGTCTACTACCATTACTTAAGTATACACATGCCACAAATACCTAAAAGTCTAGACAATCCTTTTCTTCAAGCTTCGCTCCGTTGTGTACTATGCTCCAACTCCTCTTCAAAACCTACATGCAGTAAAAACTACGTGCTGAGCACTAGATATGCTCAATGGTGACTACCCATCCTAGAATTTTCAAGTTAAGCATAATCATCATATTTATGCTAATTTTTACGTTAACTGATCAATTCTTATTTTTCCTTGCCAACATTTTTTTTAATAATTTTGACAGTCTTTTTAGTTTATTAACAACATTTTTGGCAGGCTTGTTACTTGAATTCTAAATAGTTCCATTTACTTCAAAACATTTCTTTTGTCATTGCAATTGCAAAGGTTACGTTTCTTTTCTTACTTCTACTATTGCTCTTAATTGACTTAACTTTAACTTTTTCTATTCAAGTTCCTATTTAATCAGGTCAATACAATCATTAATTCTTTAATGATTTACATTATTATTTGTTACTGAATGGCAAATTTTCAATTCGATACTTAATTTCTTCATTAGTCACAGTTTATCAATTTTAATAGCAAACCTATAGTTTCTATTGTTTATTTCTTTACATCACTTTGGCCTTTTGATTAATTTATCAAAAGATACTCATTAACACTTTAACATTTACTGCTCAGTAATATTATTACTTAGCAACTTTACAATTAAATCTTTGTTATCTTATTTCATTACAAAATGGTACTGTTTAATTTACTTATTGCAAAAATCCTCATTTTTACTTATTATTTGCAAAATAGTCATTTTTATGGAAAAATTACTTTTTAATCCCTGTTGGTCGAAAAACTTCATTTTTAAATAGCTTAGCTATAAAATGATTATTTTATCCATTTATAATCATTTAATAATAAATTTTCTCATTGATTTCACTTTTTTGGGAAAATTATCATTTTTCCTCTGAATTTATATTTTCTTTCACTTTAGTCATTTTTCACTTTTACTCTTTAATTTTTCATTATCTTTTTACATTTTTAGAACTATTCTTTCTTTATGTCCCTAGTCCAATACGACAGGACTCTCAAATAGGATATGCGGGACATGGATCCAAAGGCCCCACTGATAGAGAAATGACCCCCAAGGGTCCCTTTCTCCAAAAAGCACTGTACTAATACTTTCACTTTTACACTGAAGCTATGAAGATCAGAGATCCTACCCATAGCAAAGCAATTCGCCATAACTTGCACTGCAGTATAAAGTGTCTCTATGGCCAGCCAATTATATCCTGAATAAGAAAATCACTACCTGACTATTACTAAAGGCAAAAACAATCAATTAATTTTTCAGAATAATTTTCACACTTCGATAATATTTTTTTATTTTCTTTCATTTTCTTCAAACAAGATATCTTTATCAATTGCACTCTTTTTAGTGCTATTGATTATATAATAACTTTTTCTTTTCGATTACTTTTTTCTTTTCAGTCACATTTGCGTGAATTATTTTACAATGATTCATTATAAACATTATTATTCTTTCAATTTTTAACTAATTATTTTCTCATTTTTTTATATTTTGTGAATTATGTCAGAATAATTCACTTTTTTTTCTTGACACTTATTGAATTATTTCTTTATAATTCAAAAATTTACTTTTACAGTCATTTTATTTACTTTTTTGACTTTTAGCTAATATGTTACTTTTTCGGTCTGAATTTGCGATTATTCAAAAATTATAATCCTTTTATACGGGTTGTGAATTATTTATAATAATTTACCATTTTATTCAAATTATAAATTATTTTATAATAATTCAATATGGTTACTTGACTTACTATATTTTTTTTACTTAAATTCGTCATTTAACTTTTTCATTTTCTTTATAGAAAATATAAATTAATTTACTAACTTTTGCTTATTTATTGAATTATTTTCCAATAATTCAATATTTTCACTTAAGCACATTCAATGTTTACTTTTCAAAAATAATCTCATAAATCACATAAATTTTATAAAAAATTATGTGAATAATATTCTTCAATTATTATCATTTTTACTCATTTTTTGAATTATTTCACCATAATTCATCATTTACATTATATACTTATACTTGTCCTTAGCTTCAAAATTCTTGAATAAATTTCATAAATTTTCTAAAAATTCATGGACATTATATTTTATGTTTTACCTTATTTTATGGTTTAATTTTATCAAATTGCTTATTGTACACACTATTTTTCTTTAACAAATGATTTCGGCCTTTAAAGAATTTCTTCTTAAAAATTTATTTCAATTTAATTAAGGTTCAATTGCATTATTTTAAGGGTAATTTCAATATACATACATTTTTTTCCAATTTTTTCTTAATTATATATTCAATAAATATTTCAAAAATATTCACATAATCTTTATAAATTTCACAAAAATTTGTATATACATTATTTCACATATACTATCAAATTAAGGCTTAAATTCATTTAAATACTTAACATACAATTTTTTTTTCTTCCTCAAGAATTTCGGCCACTGCCATAAAATTTCCTATAAATTTTTTTTATTCAAATTAAACATTCTAACACACTTAATTAAGATCTAATAATACTTTTATACAATTAATTTCAATTTTAATCAATTATACAAATTTTTCCTTAATAAATCCTAAATAAAATCATTAAATTAAATGAAAAATACTAAGATTTAGTAGTCACTAACCTCAATCTTGCGATTAATCTTGCACAAATTTTATTTTCTTAGCCTTGAACCCATGAAAACCATTTTTTTTCCTCAAATCTCACTTCTATGGCAAAAATTTTAAACATCATTTTTCACCAAGATAAATACCATTTTAGCTCAAAATAACCATAAAAACATACTCTAGGCACCTAAATTTATCTATAGGTGCATTGAAATCAAATTAAAAACCAAAGATTCACTTACCTATTTTTGACACCCATGCCTTTAATCCTTTTTTTTTTAGCTTTTCTCCCTTCAATTTCTAGTTTGAGCTTAGATCCAACAACTAGAGAGGCTAAGAGACATTTTTGGTGTTTGGATCAAAGGGAAAAGATGAAGAAAAGTTGAAGAGTTTTGAAGGAAAAGAGACCAAATGACATTCGGTCACCAAGAAGAAGAAAATAAGATGCTGGAAAGTGGGATTCTTTGAAAAATTTGAGAAATTTCTTCCCTTATATACGCCCTCTTACTTGGGCTTGGGCTTAGCTAAGTTTAATGGGTTTTGATTAATTAATCAAGCCCATTAACTACCCAATAATCAATTTAATTCATTTATTTTACTTTTCAATTTCAAATTACTTCAAAAATAATTCCATAATTTTTATCATCCCGAAAATAGATTACACGCAAATTTTTGACTTAATTGGAGTTCATTTTCGGTTCGATTCAATTAAATTAGTCCGATCCAAAAATACCGATATTATAGAAAAATTTACCTTTTGTAGCCAAAATAATCTAGTTATTATTTTTGGATTAACTGCAATTTTTTTATAATTTTCAAAGTCCGTTTGCTATTTTTAAATATTTATACAAAGTTGAGTCAGTTCCCCAATAATAAAAATTGACTCGCTGTTTTTTTTCGTATTTTTGATTTTTGGAGATTCATTTGATCTTGATTTCACTTCAAATTTCAACCAAGGACTCACCATGACCAATATTTTTCGATGGTCCAATAAAATATTTTTTACTTTAGGATGTACTTTTCAGCCCGAAAAATACTATTCACTATCGAAAAATACTATTCATGACTAACCCGGTGTTGAAACCATTACATCTTTATTTGAGTTTGATTATTTTGAGGAGTTAAATTGTTCAAATTTACTCGGGGGTGAGCAAAGTCTAAGTATGGGGTATTTGATAATTATGAATTATACTATATTTTTAGTATATTTTTAGGTATTTAATTGAATTAATTTAGTTGAATTATTATTTAATTGGTTGAAGTTGTGTTTTAAAGTTTAATTTTAAGTTTTGGTATTTTTTAGGGTAAAATTAAAGAGAAAATGACTAAATTGAAAAAAAGGAAAAATTTTAGGCCAATTTCGTAATTTTGACAAAAATATTGTAACGTTTAGTCCAGAGGCCCTTCACTCGGCCAAGCAAGGAAATCAAGTGATCGAGTGTGATGAAATTGCTAAGTTGACCCAAGGAAAGAAGAATCACGTCAAGTCCAGTAAGCCATCACTTGGCCGAGTGACATAAAGGCTTATTCATCACTTGGCTGAGTGACACACTTCTTTGCCCATCACTTGGCCGAGTGATGAAATTGGTTTGTAGAAACTTGGCTGAGTGAAAGAAGCGAAATATGATTTAACTTCCTAATTTGCTAAACTTCTTTTCCTATGCTAATTTGAAAGTAACAAAGGGCATTCTTCTTCTCCTATGCTTATAAATAGAAGACAGAAACACTAGAATAAGGGAGATCATTAGAGAATTCAGTAGTTAAACACAAATTTAGATTAGTTTTAGTTTTACGTTTTTTGTTTTAGTTTGTAATGAACAAAAGCTTGAAGTAGGAAGTCTTCTCTGATTTTCTATAAACGGTTGATTAAGAGAGCTTCTTAACTCTATGTTTTTATTTCTTTTTCTCAATTTTACTTTAGTTTTTCAGTATGTTTAATGAATAGTTTTCTTTACTTTTACTAATAGATAATTGAATCCTTCTATTTTTATTGTGATGGCTTCAATTGAGCTTTATATTCAAATAATAGTTGGTTATTTCTTAGTTTTAAGTGTATTCTTATCATTAATTATGTTAAGATTAATTATTGGTTTATTGGTTCAATAATTAAAAATTGGTTTAAACACAGTTGACGATTTGCATGTTCTTGGATTAACTCTTTAGTATCAATATATGATTATTTTCTAGTTTTGAGGTTATTGTGTATTGAAATTATTGATTAATACTAAGAGATGAGGGACTAAGAATAAATTGAAGTTGTATTTACTTGTAAAAGAGTTCAATGGATGTTTAGGAAGTTAAAACTAGATTTTTATGCTAAGTATTAGATTTGTCGATGAGTTTAATACTAAGAATGATATTCTTACATAAAGATATATGGCTTCATTACTAGTTTTTTTCCATAATCACTGGTGTTTCTATTGAAATTAAGTCATTACAATGGAAATTAAGGTGGATAATTCCTTTAGCAAGAGTATTTTAGTTATTGTTTTGTTTTTCATTCATATTAGTTTAATTTTAGTTTTTGTTTTGTTTAATTATTTATTTAGTTTAATTTTTTCCTTTAAATCAAAAATATTTGAAAAACAATCTCAAATTAATTTAATTCACATATATATATTATCCTTAGCAATTCATATTCTATTGGGTACGATATTTGGGGTATTAATCTATATCTCCCTATATTACTAGCAGATTTAGTACATTTGCTAGACACCGGCCAATGGGTGATTGGTACCTTAGGCACTCAAATGCATAACTTGGTAGATTGGTGTAGTTGGTGATTGATTGAGACAGACAGTGGTATATGTCAGAAGATGTGACAGGATGGACGTAGCCAAGGGGATCAATTGGCAAAATTAGATCTGACCCATTTGTAGTTTGATCGGATTGACATCCCCGAGCAATTTGGCTTGGATGGTCAAAGGCCTATTCTCTTGCTTATTGGGCTCTGGGCCTTGGAGTGTCATGGGCTAGATAATAATGAGTATTATAAGTAACCAAGCAATGTATCACTTAATTATCTTAACAATTTAATTTTATTTTCTTTTAATATCACTAACTACTACTCTGTTTTCGACACTAATGCTTATACAATATGTAAATATTGTTGTATTATACATTTGTTTACTAAACCCTTGCATTATGGAATTTATATAGTGTTAATATTATTAACATTGATGCATATGATAAAATGTTAATTTATATAGTGTAATATTATTAACATTGATGCATGTGATACAACATTAATTTATATTATGTTAAATATTGAAAAAATTAAGAAAAGTAATAATGTAATTATATATAATTATTATACATAATGAAATTTTTGTTGCACATTTAAAAATGATAAAAGAAAAAAGTTAAAACTTTTTAAAGGAAATTAAAAATTAAACTTGAAAGTTTTGAGGGGAAATTAAAAATTGAATTTGAGCAATTGCTGGTTTTTTAAAATATTAAAAATTAAATTTTAAACATTAATAGTATCGTAATTAAAAAAAAAACCTTAGGCACTAGTTCAAAATTATTAGAATTTTTTTAGCTCAACCCATATCGCTCCTCACTTTTTCTCATCAAGTAGCCACCATCCTCACCTTTTAGCTCATCTTCGGCTAGGGACGAGCAAAAAAACCGAAAATATGATTAATTAAAAATTGAAAATATGATTGATCGCAAAATTAATCCGAAATCGATTATGGTTAATTAGTCTGCTTGGCTCGATTACAATTTTTAATTTTTATATTTTAAATTTTTTTGTTACAGTTTATATTCTTAAGTACCGATTAACTATTAGTCAACGGTTAACCGGTTCATATATATATATATATATATATATATATATATATATATATATATATATATATATATATATATATATATATATATATATATATATATATATATATATATATATCTTAATTTTTTTATTTCTTTCTAAAATTTACATAAAATAATACTTTAAAATATATTTAAATTATACTTTTATTTTTATACCTTAATTTTTTATATTTTTCTATAAAAATTTATATAATATTTTAAACTAAATTTATATTATGTCATTTTCTTTAATTATATAATAATATTATGTGTAGTATCCGATTAACTTTTATATATGTTGTTTTCTATTATATATTGGTGTTCATATTTTATTTAATAGTATTTAATTATATTTTCTTATATTTTAGAGTTTATGTTATAACATTTAATATTATCAAAAAATTTATTTGACTTAGAATTAAATTTATTAATTTGCAACAAATATCAAATCTATTTTATAATATTAGTTATTAATTTATAGAACATAAATTTTGGCTAGTAAATTATGTTTGTTTTGTGATTTTTATTTCGAAGTATTTTACATATTTGAAATTGAATTGAATTTTGTCTATTTTTTTAATATAATTTTATGTTATAAATTTTAATGGTTAACTAAAAAAAATTGGTTAACCAAATCGAAACCAATGAACTGGTTAACCGAATATAGCGGACTGGTTAATGGTTAGTAATTTTAAAAAATCCATATTAATCGATTGGTTAATTTTTTTATTCATGGATTGGTTAACTAATCCATACTTACCCCTATCTTCGGCCACCATTTTCTCTAGACTGAGTGATTTTTTTCCTTTTTAATTCTCCATCTACTTTTTGTGTTTTCTTTTTCCTTTTTGCAAATCTTTTCACTTTCATCTTCTATTTTTTGAAGTAATTTACATCTTTGATCACCCAACTATAAATCTTGTAACAATAAAGTATCTAATCTTTAATTTATAACATAAAAATCACCCAATTTTAATTTATTAACAAAAAGTCATTTTAACTTGTTATTGCAGATTTGCAGGTTAATACTATAATCCCTTCTAATTCAAAAATTTTATACAGGCTTTGATATCAGAGTTTAAACATATATAGAAGCACTTTTACTACTATTTTGTAATATGTCATCTTGATTTTTCCATGCAGAGCTCACAACAATAGTGTAAAAACCAATTAGAATTCAAATTTTTGGGTATCTTTCTTTGATTGCTTATTTTTTTTCCTAATTAAGAGCATTAATAGTTTGATTGCTTTTATTTTGTCGCATACAATTGAGATTATTATTTGTTGTCAACATTAGTTGAAATTGACTAAACTTTTGATTTTATAGTTATCCATTAAAGACATTTGGAAAGTTTGGATAGTTTGAATTAGATAATTGTAATATTTGCGCGACTCTGTAATTATATTTTCAATGTTTAGATTTTTTGTGTGTGTATAGTATAATTATCTATTTTTTTCTTAGATATTACCCAAAATTCTCAAATTAATTCAAATGTAATGAAGAGGAAGACTATAGATTATTAGTTTCCAATGTAATGTACTTTCACTTAAATTTTAATTATACTTATTGAAATATTTTAATTGTATATGTATTTATTGTATGTATTTATTTATTTTATAATTTTTTAAAAAATATTAAATTATCCAAAATTATAAATTATTTTGTATTATATTATTTAGTCCCAAAAGAATTGAAGAACTGAATCAAACTATATTAAATTTTTGAAAGAATTATACTGAAATGTTCCCAATTTTTAAGACAATAATAATATTTGATTTTGAAAATATCTGAAATTTCAAAATAATATTAAAAATTTGAAAATATTCAAATTGTAACGGATCGTGTACACTCCTACTTAGAAATATCATATAGGAAAGACTTCTTTTGTTATATTTTCATCATGTGGCATATTAAATAAGTGATGCCATTTTGTTCCTTATAGATTGAATTTTTTTCATAGAATTAATTCAACATTTTTTTTATTATTTTGTTTTTGCATAAATCTACATTAGTGCCATCTATTTATAAGTAATATTAAAATAGTCTTCCCTTTTATTATTATTATTATTATTATTATTATTATTATTATTATTATTATTATTATTATTATTATTATTATTATTATTATTATTATTATTATATAAGATAAAATGACAAATCAAAAGAGAAAGGTGGCAAAGAAATAGGTGGTTGTAGTCTTGCCTTACATTTTCTCTCTAGGTGCAAGTTTCTTCGACCGCTTTAATGCATTTTCGTCTTATGTTTATACAAATTCTTTATCTTGCCTAGTCAAATTCATTTCTTTTATATGCTGTTGCTTATTATTGAAGATTGAGGTATGGAGATAAATGTACAAAATCTATCGCTCTAGGAAAAAGGAAAATAATGAACTGATCATTAAGACAAAATGAATCGACTAAAATGAGATTATCTATGATCTATGCCTAATTGGTAAATTTCTAAAGGAAAGATCAATTAACTTTAATATCACCAAGCAAATATTACTTAATTTATAACGCCCTATTCATGGGGCTTGTATAAAAGATATTGGTGAAAATCTAAATTTGATCCAGTTTTTCCATCATGTTGATCTCAAGGAAATGATTGCAAGGGGGTCTTAGCCATTCAACAACTGTTTGCTTTTAATCTATCAGCTAAAACCATTTTAGAATCCAAATGATATTGAGTTCTAATTTGTAGAATTTTGGGTGCAGATTTATGATCTTTCATTGGGATTTTCTTCTAAAAAACTTGCAATGTCTTTGGGTAATATTATAAGGACTTTTTTTGGATTATGATTCAACATAAAAAAAGAAGCTCTTTTAGAATTAATGTACGAGGATTCACATAAAGCTAGTACATAGCCTCTTATGAGATGGAAAACTTTAAGCAAACAAGGAGGAAAAAGTTTAAAGTTCATTTTCATAATGTGCAAATCCTTGGTATATTTTTTTTTATGCGGTATTATTGGACATAGTGAAACAAATTATTTTAAACTGATAGAATTTCCAGAGGAGGAGTTTGTTAGGGAATGGCTGGAAGATATCAATGCAGAGTTCTGAGGAACAACAAATCCAGTATCAAATAAGTGGAAGAAGGAAATTAATGAGTAGATCACGAGTTTCTAATACTAATCCTATAATTAAGGAGATTCAAAATTCAAAGGTGGATAGGCATCAAAATAGAATTTGAAATCAATATACTACCTTTCCCATTAATAGGCGAGAGCAAATTTCAGTTCAAACCGAGCCAAACTGATCGATCTTTTTTTAATTTGGATCAATTTTTTTTTATTTTTCGGTTCGGTTTGATTTTTGAAGGAAAAAATCGTAGAAAAACAGAACCGAACCAAAATTCTATATAATTATATAAATTTTTGAATTTTATAATTGAATAATTATTTTGTAAATTATTTTATTTTGAGTTGTAAATTATATGAGTATATTTATCAATTACTAATATCTATTTTTTAGGTGAAAATTTCAAATTTTTGATGATTAAATTGAAAATTAATTAAATGAAAAAACTTATTTAATGGTTTTGTTGTATTAATTATTATATATTTTGGGATTGTATCTTTAATTTAGACTTTTATTTTATACAATTTAGATATTTTTACTTTAGTATATTATAATTTATAATTTTAAATAATTTTTAGATATAATTTTTTATTTTTTAAAAAATAATTTTAATTTTTGATTTTTCAGTTAACTGAACCAAATCGATCAAAAATTTCGATTTGGTTTGAATTCGATTATTCTATAAATTCTCTTCGATTTAATTGATTAAAATATTAAAAGTTTGATTTTCGATTATTTTGGTTCGATTATTGAACCGAACCAATCATTGTACACCTCTACCTAGAAAGTTCTCTTTTAAATAAATTTTGTGTGTAGTTAAATGGGCCAAATTTATGTAAATAATCCAATTAAAGATATGGTGCAGACCAAGCCCAAAAAGAAAAGGAAGTGTTTGTGATCCACTTAAATGAATTTAAGAAAAGGCTCATGTGTGAGAAATAGCCCAAAGATGGGATGTTAGTTGGTGGACAAGCATCTTATTTGCTTAACTCTATAAGCTCTAGTGAAAATCCAATGGTAGGACTTGCTAGGTGATAATTGCAAATTATAACTATAATATTAGTGTGTTTATTTTATTATTTTAGTGTTAATTTGGTTAACTTTAGGTTTAATTTCTGTATTTGTGGGCTTAATTATAAAATTTAATATTTTTAGGTACTCAATTGAAGAAAAAGAAAAATGCCAAGGCAAAAGGAGGAAAATTAGCTTTTTAGGTTTTGAAGAGAAGAATTACTTTGAAGAGCAGAACCATCCTCCTTGAGTAAAGGGAATTTTTTTCTCCACGAAAGAGAACTTGAAGAGTTAGAGTAAATAAAGTCCCTCTCCTGATCAGGAAAAAAAAAGCCCTCTCCTGAGGGAAGCAAGACAAAGTAAGGGCAAAGTAATTCTCTTCGATGGAGGAAGAATTTCCTCTCTAGAGGCTACCCAAAAAGATAGCATATTTACATCTTCCTCGGTGGAGGGGAATTCCCTTCTTTTGAGGCCAGGTGTTTGAATTACTATTAAAGTTTCATTTTTTTGAAACAAGAAGTCAAAGTGTAGCTGGATTTCTTCCTCTTGTAGAGTTTTAAGCAGATAAAAACACCACCATATAAAGACCACAAATTCTGAAGTTTGGGGGATTTTTTTTAGTTAGTTTTAGAGTTAGTTTTTACAAGTTTTAGCCCTAGCTTCTTTAGTTAATTTGTACAGTAGTTTTTAGCTTAGTTTTTCTTTTCTTAGTTTTCAATTTTCTTAAAGAGTCAGGCTTTATATTGTATATGCTGAGAAGTCATCAAGAGTAAGTTTGAATTTTCATGAGTATTGTATCTTCTTATTTTAGTTTTTCTTTCGTTTTAATTATAAATGGTGAGTAATACTCTACTTTTGTTGGGGGAAACTTGAACCCTTATTCTTTTATTATAATGACTTTGATTTGAGTTTTAATTAAATGCAAGTTTGTTATTTCTTAATTCTTGGGCTGAATCTTATCTTTGATTATGTTTGGATTGATACTTGACATATAGAATAGATGGTTAATTGTTAATTTAATTTTTGATAAATGATTTGCATGTTCTTAGCTTATTTCACTTATGTCGAAGTATTGTTGCATTCTGAGAATTGAGGCAGTGATTTTTTGTTCATGAGTTAATTTAAATTTAAGAATAGGCTAGATTTAAATCTCTCACGAGATGGTCTTATGAAGGCTTAGGAGTTTAAAATCGAATTTTTATGTTAGATATTAGATTATTCCTAAATAAAGTATTTAGTACTTAAACCGATATTTTGAATAAGATATTTATTTTTATATTACTGATTTTTCATAATTACTTGTGTTACCTTTGATTTGAGTTATGGTAATAGAAGTTGGGGTGGATAGTTCCTTTAGCATAAGTGTTTTTGTTATTGTTTTGTATTTAATTAATGTTAGTTTAATCTTAGTTTTTGATTGTTTTGTTTTATAGTTAATTTAGCTTAATTCTTGTTTTCAATTCAAAAACTTAGAAAATAATCTCAGATTAATTCGACTCAAATATAAATAATTTACTTGGCAATCCATGTTCTCTTGGATTCAAAATTCTTGAAATCTTAAATATATTTTGTTATATTAATAGCCGATTTATTACATTTGATAGACATTGGTTACTAAGCAAGTCTACCGAGAGCTATGAATTGCTTATCTTAGAATTGTCAAGGTTTGGGTAATCCTCGTGTGGCTTTATCTCTTAATTAAGTGCTTTTCAAATGCAATAGGCTTGATGTTCTGTTACTTATTAAAACTTTGGTTCATTTTAATAAAATTTAAGAATTACGGATTACTTTAAAATTTTATGCTTGTTTCTGTGTAGGCCAAGTTGGTTGTAGATGAGGGTTGGCTGTGTTATGGAACTTAAAAATAAATGTGGTAATAACTGGTTACTTAAATAATCATATAAATATTTTAGTAGACTACCCAAATTGTCCTAGCTAGAGGTTGACTAGGGTGCATGGCTTTCCTGATTCTAGTTCAAAAGGAGCAATCAGGGAATTACTAAGGTCTTTTTCATGCTGGAGCAATTTACGACGAATATCCTTGAGATTCCTCTTGTAGGTTTTTACCAATATTATTAAAATCAGACCAAACGGTTAAACTAATTTAATAATGAATCGATAGGTCAATTAATTGATTCAATTGCTTAAAATCGAATTGAACCAAAAAATCGAAGAACCGAATAAAACCGAATTTTTAGCTAAAAAGTGTAAAAAATCATATATATTTTTTTTATATTTTCACCCACCCACACACACATATATTTATTTATTTATTTGAAAAAAAATTAGCATTTTAAATTTTAAGTATATCACTTAATAATTTAATATACTTATTATCTATTTGGATTTATTGTAATTAAATATAATTATACTCATATATGCAAGGTTAATATTTTTTATGTTTGCTTCCTTAGTACTCCATGTAAACATGAAATTATTTTCATGATATGATTGTATTTTTATGTTTCTAACATATGATATTCAAAAATTCATAATTAATCACTTATAATAATAAAATTGAAATTATATTTTGTAACTTATTATTAGGATATTTATGACATATATTTAATGTTTGATGAATTTTTTTTAATTTTTATACAATATTATTTAAAAAAATTATAATAATTGATAATATTTTTAAAATAGAAAAATTTTATTGAACCGGTTGAACCATGAACCTTTAGCCTTATCGGTTTTTTATTTGGTCCGATTTTAATAACATTGGTTTTTACTATATATTGGAAAGAGGTAAGGGGACGGATTCTTTTATTTTGGAGAGATTAGATAAAGCTTTTACGACTCACTCGTGAGCAAATTTATATCCTTATCATAAGCTTTTCAATTTGGTTAATGCAGCCTCTAATCACAACCCAGTTAAATGGATTGCCTGTCATTCGTTCCCAATGAAAAAAGCTTAACAGATTTAAGTTTGATAAGGTTAACAGGTCTTTTATCTATTTATGAGAAGAGTACCGCTAAATGTTTCAAATTGAGTAACTTAAAACTACTCTTACAAAAAAAAAAGTTTGATTACAATACCCACAAGCCATTTAACCAAGTATTTGAATGGAAGATAGATTTTATGCCATATTTGGTTGGTATAAATAAATTCTTAATTTTGATACTGTGTGGGTCCAATTTTAATATTGTGTGCTAATTACCTTATTATGCTAATTCATTCTTGATTTTAATACTTATGTGAACTTTGTATATGTGTATTGCTTGTTGATGTGTTAAATAGTCAATTTTATATTTTATATTTTATTTTAGTTTTGTTTTATTTATATGTGTATTACTTGTTGATGTATTAAATAATTATTTATTAGTTAATTTTTCATTTTATTTTAGTTTTGTTTTATTTAGATGGAGAACTTAAATCAAGTAGTGAATATAAATGATAGCAACACTATTGAGATTGGACATGATGATGGAGCAATTTGGCCTTCACAAATTGAAGATTATTTTATAACATTATTAGTTGAGGAAGTAAATAATGGAAATTAAAAAACAACCACTCTCACTAAAAGTGCATGGACACGAATTAGAGATCTTATGAAAAAGAAGACCAATCGAGAATATAGTCCAATTCAACTTAAGAATAAGTTTAATAGTCTCAGAAGCCGATGAAAGCATTTCAATAATTTATTGAAAGAGACTGGAATTGGATACAACTCAATGACTGGTCAAGTTATTGCAAGTGACGATGTGTGGCAAAAATTATACAAGGTAAATTTTTATAATAATGAATTTATTTATTAATTATTATACGTAGTGCATAATTAATATTATGATCAATTTTTAGAATAATAGATATATTTTTTTTGCCAATAGGTGAATAAGATGGCAAGAAAATTTAGAAAAGAAGGTTGTAAAGAATATGAAAAGTTGTGCATTATCTATGGTGATACAACCGCAACCGGAGCTCATTCTCATCCTTCTACTAAAAGTCCTTCTGTCAGTGAAGATGAAAATAATAATAAAGAATTTGATAGTTCTGACGAGGAGGTTAAAGATATAAATAAGAACAAAAGGTTAAAGAAAACAAGTGACGAAGGATCTAATAGTAGAAAGAAAAGAGAATCATTTCAAAATGCAATGGCTCAAGCATTGATTAACATTGGAGAAAGCTCAAAGAAAAAAATAGAATTGTTTGAGAAGAACATGAGTTCAAGAACAACATTCACTTCAGTTGGTAATTCAAGAGACAATTTTCAAACACAATCGAGTTGTGATAAAGAATCAATTTTCAAATGTCTTGAAGCATTGCAAAACCTTGATGGAATAAATGGATTGTCTTTTGCAAAAGCTGCTAAACTTATCCACAATGATTCATTATGGAGGGAGATGTTTTTGGCAATGTCGGAAGAAAGAAAGAAAGACTGGGTTTTGAATATTCAAATTTGATTTTTTATTATTATTTGTTTACTTTTTTTTGTTTGTTATCTATTGACCTATATAATTATTTTATTTGATGTTGGATTTTATTAATTGATTGGTTATTATTAAAAATTGATTGGAATATATTTATTTTGTTTTATTGTGCATAGATATTATTTTTAGTGATTTTTTAGGTGAATTATTTTTTATTTTGATAGGAATATGGATTTGGATGATTTTTTTTCCGATTTTGATGAGGAAATCGAACAATTATTGACGATTTATGTGAACTATAAGTATAGTCTTATGTGCAATGATAAACCTAGACCTCAAAGAATTTCAAAATTGACAGGTCATAAATGGGTTGTTGAGGTGTTAAATGGTCATCCAATGACATGCTATGATTTATTCCGGATGGACAAACATATTTTTATTAGTTTATGTGAGGAATTAAAAGGGAGAACAACATTAAAAAATTCCAAGTTTTTATCCGTGCAAGAACAAGTGGTAATTTTTATTCTCATCATTTGTAAAAATGACCGACAGAGAGTTGTAGCAGATCGCTTTCAACATTCAACATATACTGTTTCTAGACATTTTTGGAATGTCTTATATGCGATTTGTTCAATAGCTAAACATGTGATTGTCCCTCCATCATTTGACAAAATACCTCTAGAGATAAAAAATAATTCAAACTACTATCCATTTTTCAAGGTAACAAAAATTTTTAATTTTTTATAATTATTTTTAATATTGCTCATTATTTTTTACTTTTGTAACAGTTGTATTGGAGCTATAGATGGCACGCACATTTTTGCATGAATTCCAGTTAATCAACAAATTCCATACCGTGGAAAGAAAACAGTCCCTACATAGAATATCATGTGTGCTTGCTCATTTGATATGCGATTCACATTCGTCATGACTGGATGGGAAGGAACGGCAAATAATTCAAGAATTTTTTTAGAATGTATTTCTAATCCAGCAAATAAATTCCCTATGCCTAAACGATGTAAATATTATCTGGTTGATTCAGGGTATGCTTTCATAGTCCATATCGTGGGGAACGTTACCATTTACGTGATTATAGAGAAGGATCAAATCCACAAGGTCTAGAAGAATTATTTAATTATATGTATTCTTCGTTACGTAATGTCATAGAACATTGTTTTGGAGTTTTGAAGGCATGTTTTCCCATCCTTTGAGATATGCCTTTATATGATATAAAGCGGCAAAAATATATACCTCTTGCATGTTGTGTGATTCATAATTTTATTAGAATGCAGGGAAGTATAGACTCTTTATTTGTAGAGTATGCAAATGAAAATATTGTGCTTGGAGATTATCAACAAAATAATGAAGCCAATACTTCAGAGTCGCGGGAAATTATTGATATAAATGCAAGTCAACTTCGTCAGATGAACAGTACTTGAGATAGAATAGCACAAAGATTATGGTTGAATTATAATAATTGACATTTATATTGTTAATTTTTATTAAATAGTGATTAATTTTTTTTATTATGATGATTTTTTTAATGTACTAGATTTTAAATTTTGAATTTTATTAAATATTTATTATTTAATATTAAAAATTATATTATATATATGTATAACATGTATTGATGGATATCAGAACATTTTTTGAAAAAAAATAGAAAAATAGTTTTTAAACCGTTTTTGAAAAATCAATAACAGAAACTAAAAACAGTTTATGAATTTTAAAAAACTAAAAACTAAAAACATACAACCTTACCGAACACACCCTTAAATTTTCTATTTCATTTTAACTTTTTAATAAGGTTACTTGAACTAATGCTTTAATAAAATAAGGATATTACAATTTTAAAAAGTTTTATGCATACAAATAATAAATTATTTTTAATAGATACTATAATTATATATTTTATTTACAACTTTAAAAAATTGAATTAAAAAAGTTATTACAATAATTATGTTATACTATGTAAATAAAAAAAAAACTCTGTGTACTTAAAAATATGAGGCATATAAATGCACCAACTTTTATTAATAGTTTTTGATAAATTTGAAATGTTGAAAGGGGGATACAACTTTTATTAATACTAATAGTCTTTGATAGTACAATAACTTTTTTTTTAAAGAAAGCATGACCTTTATAAAAGAAAAAATCACAAATAAGGAGGAAAAACATTCCAGACACTAACAGAATTATACAAAACTGAATCTCTAATTAACTTACAAGTCTCAGAGTTGTTAGTCCGATAACTTAAAAGCTATTTTTGTTTAAAAAAATTTTCACCATATTTTATACATTAATATATATTTAATAAGTTATATTGGAAGTAAGTATAACTAATTTTTATTTATTTGTGATGCATTAGGTTATTAGAACGTGATTTTTCTTTCAAGTGTCCAAAACACCTTAGAGGGGAATATTAATTATAATAGGTAATTGTTATTTATCTATGTTTCCATTCTCCTCGATGTATTTTTTTTATTTAAGAGGGTGATAGATTTTTTTTTCCAAAATGAATAAACAAATTAATTACAATTTATTTAAAAAAATAATAAAAGTGAATAATTGTATAGAAAGTTCAAAGTTAGCAATGAATAAAGTTTTAAGTGTTTTTTTTCAAATACTACTAATTGAAGAAGTGGAATATGAATATAACTATCAATTAGGTGATAGTATGCCCTAGGTGTGTACATGATACCGAACAATCTGAAATTTACAATCTTTTTATTATTTTAAAATTTCGGATATTTTAAAAATTAAATATTTTCATTTTCTTAAAAACTTGAAACAATGCAGTACAATTCTTATAAAAATTTGATACAGTTCGGTTCAATATTTCGATTCTTTCGATACTAAACAATACAATACAATTTAGTATTTCGAATAATTCAATATTTTTAAAAATTTTTAAAATAAATTCCCTCTAAAAAATATTATTTTTTTCTCTTTTATCATTTTTAAATATAAAACTAAAATTTCATCATGTATAATAACTATAAAATTAAATTATTAATTTATATATTCATATACTTATTGTGTTAAAAATAAATGAATACTATTTGAATGACACTAAAAGTAGATAAAATTAATTAATAAAGTGATTATGTACCCATATAATTATATTAATTGATAAAATTTCATTATATATGATAAGTGTGAATTATATATAGTTTTTGATATGTTTTTAGTTGTGTTATTTAGTTGTTTTGGTTTTATTTAGGTTAATTTAGAGTTAATTTGGTAACATTTATGTTTTTTAGGTTAATTCTGTGTTTTGTTTGATTTTCAGGTTTAAATTGTTAATAAAAGGGTTTAAATTGCAAAAAGGATAAAGTTTAGGGCCAAAAGTGCAAATATGAAGAATTGTTACGAGGAAATTGACGTTCAGTCCAGAGCCTTCACACGTGACCACGTGAAAATACTAAAGAATTCCACCCGTGGCCACGTGAAGGTTTGATACATAGAGTCGTGGCCACGTAAAGGGATGGATGTTGAAGGGACGTGGCCACGTGAATGACTTTTGGAAGAAGAACAATGAAAACACGTGACCACGTGGATTCCTAATGAAGAACCACACGTGGCCATGTGTGAAGAAAAGCCCAGAGAGCACGTGACCATGTGTTCAAATACATGGTAAAGGGCGTGGCCACGTGATGTTATTCCCATTGCACGAAGGATTTTTGTCGAACTTCCTATTTTGGGTAGAAATTACTTCCTATTGAATTCTAAGAGTTTGAGAAGGAATTTATGACTTCTTTGGCCTATAAATAGGATGCTAAAACACAGAAGAAAGGGATCGAATCCTTAGAATTAAGCTTTGTTTTCTTAGTTTGTTTTTACGTTCTTTGTTTTTACTGTTTTCTTCAAAACGTTGTTTTAATTTTAAGAATGGTTTGTGAGTAGTTTTCTTTAACTTTTGCTAAAGGATACTTAAATCCTTAAAATTGTATTGTTATAACTTAAGTTGTTCTTCAATTTAAATACAAGTTGATTATTTCTTGGTTCTTAAACATAGTCTTGTCTTTTCTCAATTTTAAGTTGATTATTAACTTGATTAAGCATTGGTTAATTAATTGATTTAAGTTGAATAATGACTTGCATGCTTTTAGGTTAATTTAGTTGGATTAATGCATGATTATAATCTGAATAAGCTATAATTGTGTGTTGATTTAAGTAAGTTAAGATTAAGAAAAGTGTAACCAAGAATCAAGAATAGGTGAAAGTAAATCTCTTGAGAAAGGCTTTAATAGACATCTAGGAGACTTAATTCAGTTCTTTATGCTAAGTGTTAAGTTTATTTGAATAGGAAAATTTGATGCTTGGAATGATAATCTTGAATAAAGTTATCTGGTTTTATTAAACCGAATTCTCCATAATCACTTGTATGTTTTCTTTTATTTAAGTCATAGCAATACTTGTTAAGGTGGATAGTCGTTTACTGAAAGTTGTCTTTAATATTGATTTTTAACTCATTCAATTTACTTGCTTTCAATAGATTTCTCCTTTACTTTAGCTTTTTAAATTGTTTTGTTTTGGTTTTAAATTATTGTTTTTAGTTTTAATTCTTCACTCATCATAAATTTGGGATTTCTCTTCTCTCTTTACACACAAAATTGGTTTTGAAATTGAAATAGCACATACAAGCACAAGTTTTCCTTGGGTTCGATATTTTGGGTTATAATCTATTTTCCTATATTACTAGCCGATCTAGTACACTTGCTAGAATATGGTCAAGTTTTTGGCGCCGTTGTCGGGGAAGACATTGGCATTTGTTTATTTATTTTGATTTTAAAGTAATTTTTGTGTGTTTTCTTCTCTTCTTCATCTAATTTCTGATTTTCTTTTTGGGTGACTAGTGGTTTATGGTGAGAGACAACCCCATCTTACCATTAGATCCTGAAATTGAGAGGACATTCCATAGGATTAGAAGGTTAAGAGGCAACATGAATGACCCAGAAATAGAACAACCTATGAATGATCTACCACCTAGGATTGAAGAGCAACACATACCCCACCAAGCTCTCGGGAATGGATATAGACCTAGAACCATTAGGGATTATGCTATCCCTAGGTGGAATGAAGAACATAGAAATATTAGGATTCCTTACCACCAACCCTTTGAGATTAAACCCGCTACCATCACTATGGTACAAAGAAACCAATTTTCGGGTTCGGACATAGAGGATCCTACACAACATTTGGATATGTTCTTAGAAGTAAGTGACACTGTGCAAATTCCTAATGTATCGACTGATGCAATTAGGTTGAAACTCTTTCCATTTACTTTAATAGGAAAAGCTAGGGATTGGCTACAAATGCTACCAAATCAATCCATCCATTATTGGAAACAAATGCAAGAAAAATTTCTTTGCAAGTTCTTCCCACCTACTAAGACTGCCCTCATTAGGAAACAAATTAATGACTTCCAGCAATTTTATGAGGAGCCATTCCATGAAGTATGAGAAAGATTTAAGAGACTTTTAAAAAGTTGTCCACATCATGAAGTTCCTATTTTTCAACTAATACATATCTTCTATGCAGGTGCCCATCCATCAACAAGATCTTTGCTAGATGCAACCTCAAATGGTAGTTTCATGAATCAAATTCCCGAGGATGCATTTTTACTCCTTGATGAGATGGCCACCAATGATGCTCAATGGGCAACCTCTAGAGCAACTCAAAAGAAATAGGGAGTTTATAATATTGATGAAATAGCCATGCTAAAAGCTCAATTAGAATTAATGGAAAAAAGACATTTAAAAGAAATAAATGAGCTTAAAGCTAAAAATGTTTCTATGTTATGTAATGACGTTGATTCTTACGTAGGAATTCCAGGACCTTTGGGAATGAAGAATGCTGAAAGTATGGTAGAAGAAGTCGATGCCTTGAATCTGTATAGCAATACTTACAATGCGGGATGGAAAAGCCATCAAAATTTTTCATGGAGGGAAGGTAATCAAGATTCTTCTTCTAACCCCAATTCTAGACCCCAATTTAACCACAATCAAACTCACAATAATCAACTTCCATACCAAAATCAAGCTCTACCTCATTACCCAAATCAATACCCATCACAAGCATACCACCAACCACCCGGTTTTCAAAAACCTCAACCCCCCCTCCTTAAGAAAAGAAATCTAATATTGAAGAAATGATTGCAAATTTCATGGCTTCCTAAAACTCAATTTTAGCTAGTCAAGATGCTAGATGGAAATCGCAAGATATTTGGATGAGAAACCAAGAGGCATCCATTAGGAACCTAGAAAACCAAATGGGGCAACTTGCTAGTTCTTTATCAAATCGTGTTTAAGGGACATTTCCATCCAATGTAAACCAAAATCCAAAAGAGGAAGCCAAAGCAATCACTTTAAGGAGTGGGAAAGAGTTAGAGAAGACTGAACTTTGTAAGAATTCTTCTAAAAAGGTGAAACTGACAACGGAGGTAAGTGTTTCTAACTCTAAAAATAATGAAAAAGTGCCTCCTACGATTGAGAAGGGTAAAGGTAAAGAAAAGCTTGTTTCTACTATTCTTGATGAATCTCAATTACCATTTCCTGTTCTAGCTAGAGAAAAGAAACAAAATGAACAATTGAGTAGATTTTTGGACATGTTTAAAAAGCTATATATAAAATTACCATTTGCTGAAGCTTTATTACACATGCCTAAATATGCTAAATTTATGAAAGAATTGTGCTCTAATAAGAAAAAGCTAGAAGGCATAGGAACGGTTCAATTATCTGGTAATTGTAGTGCTATATTAACCAATAAAATTCCTGAAAATTAAAAGATCCAGGTAGTTTTACATTACCTTGTGAATTAGGAGGTAATTTTATTGGAAATGCTTTATGTGATTTGGGTGCTAGTATTAATTTGATGCCTTATTCAATTTGCAGGAAATTGAATCTAGGTGATTTAAAGGAAACCCGAATGACGCTTCAATTGGCGGATAGATCAGTGAAGATGTCAAAAGGTAAAAGTAGAAAATTTCATATTTTCGGTTGATTTTGTGGTGATGGACATGGAAGAAGATAGAAAAGTACCATTAATTGTGGGGAGGCCATTCTTGAACACAGCGAGAACCTTAATTGATGTTCATGGACAAACGGTTACTTTAAGATTTAACAAGGAGGAAATGGTTTTTAATGTTAATAAAATTTTAAGACACCCCTCGTATGATTTTGAAGAATCCATTTACTTTGTTGATGAGGTTCAAGAATGTTCCAACACAAAGCAAGAGGAAATCATTCTCAAATATGAGCTTCAAAGTTGCTTAATGCATCCAAAGAAAATGAAAGAGTTGGATACAAAGGAGGAAAAGTTGATACAAATTCTGGAACAAGAGCATAGTAAAGATAATGAAATGAAGGATGAACCATCCCCTCCTAAGGGAGATTCTGAACTTAAAACACTTTCATCTCATTTGAAATATGTATTTTAAAGTGATAATGCTAATCCGGTAATTATTTCATCTTTGTTGACAGATTTGGAAGAAGAAATGCTCATTGGAGTACTCAAAAAGCATAAAGGAGCAATTGGTTGGGCAACATCCGACTTAAAAGGGATTAGCCCAAGCTATTGTACACATCGTATACCTATGGAAGACAACTTTAAACCGGTGGTGCAACCTCAATGAAGGCTCAACCCAACTATGCAAGAGGTAGTGAAAAAGGAGGTATTGAAACTACTTGATACAGGTATTATCTATCCTATCTCTGATAGTAATCGGGAAAGTCCTGTTCAATGTGTGACTAAAAAGGGGGGAATGACTGTAGTGATAAATGAAAATAATGAATTAATTCCTACAAGCACGGTAATGAGATGGAGGGTATGTATTGACTATAGAAGGTTAAAAAATGCCACTAGAAAAGACCATTTTTCATTGCCTTTTATTGACCAAATGTTAGAAAGATTAGCAGGAAATAAATTTTATTGTTTCTTAGATGGTTATTCGGGGTATATGCAAATACCTATAGCCCCAGAAGACCAAGAAAAGACCACATTCACATGTCTATATGGAATATTTATATATAGGAGAATACCTTTTGGTCTTTGTAATGCACCTACCACATTTCAACGATGCATGATGGCCATATTTCATGACTTTATTGAAAAATTTATGGAAGTTTTCATGGATGATTTCACTATTTATGGTCATGATTTTGAATCTTGTTTGTATAATCTAGCATTGGTTTTGAAAAGGAGTCAAGAAACAAATCTTGTGCTAGATTGGAAAAAATGTCATTTCATGGTTAGAGAAGGCATTGTTTTAGGGCATAAAATTTCTAAAAAAGGCATTGAGGTCGACAAAGCAAAAATTGATGTGATAGAGAAATTACCTCCACCAACTAGTGTAAAGGGCATTAGGAGTTTCCTTGGTCATGCCGGGTTTTATTGTCGGTTTATTAAGGATTTTTCTAAAATTGTCAAACCACTTTCTAATTTATTGCTTAAAGATGCTGCATTTAATTTTAATGCTGAGTGTTTACAGGCTTTTAACCTATTGAAGTAAAAATTAGTTAGTACACCAGTCATTGCATCACCCGATTGGAGCTTACCGTTTGAAATTATGTGTGATACAAGTGATTATGCAGTTGGAGCAGTCTTAGGACAACGGAAGGAGAAGATTTTCTACACCATCTATTATGCAAGCCATACACTCACCGGAGCCCAAGTAAATTACACCACTACGGAAAAGGAACTCTTGGCAATAGTCTTTTCATTTGAGAAATTCAGGTCTTACCTTTTAGGATCCAAAGTTACGATGTGGTCGGACCATGCCGCATTGAGATATCTTTTTGCAAAAAAGGATTCTAAACCAAGACTTATCCGATGGGTGTTACTACTTCAAGAATTTGATGTTGAAATCAAAGATAAGAAAGGCATAGAAAATTTTATGGCTGACCATCTATCTAGATTGGATCATACTAGTATCGAAAAGGGAGAAATTTCTGACTTATTTCCCGATGAACATATTTGTGCTTGTTATACTTATGCAAATTCAATTCCATGGTATGCTAATATAGCTAATTTTCTTGCAGGTTGCTATCTTCCTAAGGAATTTACTTGGCAACAAAAGAAAAAGCTCATAGCGGATGCCAAGCATTACCTTTAGGACGATCCATACCTTATCAAGATATGCCCGAATCAAATACTAAAAAGATGTGTACCAAAATCGGAGCAAGAAGCTATTATGAACCAATGTCATGAAGGTGAAGTTGGAGGTCATCACGGACCAAATAGGACATTTCAAAAGATACTCCAATCAAGTTTTTTCTGGCCTACTTTATTTGATGATGTAAGATCTTTTATAGCTACTTGTGATAGATGCCAACGAGTAGGGAATATATCCAAAAGAGATGAGATGCCTATGAACAATGTGCTAGAAGTAGAAATCTTTGATGTTTGGGGCATTGATTTTATGGGACCTTTTCCAAATTCATTTGGGTTTGAGTATATCTTGGTAGTAGTGGATTATGTGAGTAAGTGGGTAAAGGCAATAGCTACTAGGACGTGTGATGCAAAAATTGTGCTGGAATTCATTAGGAAGAATATTTTCACTAGATTCGGAGCACCTAGAGCTATTATAAGTGATGGAGGCAAATATTTTGTCAACCATCAATTTAAGACCTTACTTAAGAAATTTGGTGTTAAGCACAAAATCACAACCCCATACCACCCTCAAGCCAATGTACAAGTGGAAGTATCTAATAGGGAGTTGAAATCAATCTTAGAAAAAATAGTGAATAACTCTAGAAAAGATTGGTCTCTTAGGTTAGATGAGGCTTTATGGGCTTATCGAACTGTATTTAAAACTCTTATAGGTATGTCTCCCTTTAGAATTGTTTTTGGAAAAGCATGTCACCTTCCGGTTGAATTAGAACATAAAACATATTGGGCTACAAAATTACTTAACTTTGATTTGAGAAATGCAGGAGAAAGGAGGAAATTGCAGCTTAATGAACTCGATGAAATTCGACAATGGTCATATAACAATGCTACACTTTATAAAGAAAAGACCAAACGATGGCATGACAAGCATCTAAGGGTAAAAGATTTTATTTCGGGAATGTTAGTGCTTCTTTATAATAGTCGTCTTCGTTTGTTTCCAGGAAATCTAAAATCGAAGTGGCTTGGACCATATCAAGTGATGTTAAGCAGTAATTTTGGTGTAGTGACGATCAAAAGCTTAAAAGATGGACGTGAATTTACGGTCAATGGTCATCGACTTAAACCATACCAAATCGGACAACAAGAGGTTGCTGAAGCAACCATAGTTCTTCAAGATACTTAAAAACTAGTTTGGAAAGTCTAGCTGGAGACTTTAAAAACTCAGAACTTCTAATCTCTCTCTCTTTTCTTTTTACAGTTGATTTTTTGTGTTTTTGCATTTTTGTGTGTCTGTGTGTTTTGATTCATGAAAAGAAGTGAGTAAATCAAGGTTTTTAAAAGAAGACATGTTTTTAATGGAAAAAAAATTCGTGTTTTCAAAGCTTAAAATAGAAAAAATTGCATTTAAGGAAGAGTTTTGTGGGTATGTGTTTCAAAAACGAAGCAATTGAGGTAGGAAAATGCATGTACACGTGACCACATGTGGTTCTCTCTATACCATCACGTGGCCACAGGTTGATGAGGTGCAAAATTTATTTGATACACGTGACCACATGTATTTCTCAAGAGAAACATCACGTGGCCACGGGGTTAATACATTGCTAAGTTCCCTATATTACACATGACCACGTGTTGTACAAAGGAAAAAATCACGTGGCCACGGTTGAAGTTACTGTCCTCCCTTCTAAACATCGCGTGACCACGAGTATTTTACAAGAAGAACCTCACGTGGCCACGGGTTGATGTTCTACTTCCTCGTTTTCAATTCACGTGACCACGTGAAGTTCAAAGGAGAACCATCACGTGGCCACACATGCCCAAAGAACAAAGGCACACGTGACCACGTGTGGTTCTTCCCATGAACCTCACGTGGCCACGCCTCTTATCCCTGCCTATATACACATTTTCACGCCATTTTATTTGCTTCTTCTTCATTTTAAGTTGCTCTCTCCCATGCCCACGCCTCACCAACACAAAGATCAACCCGTGACCACGGAATTTTCACTCACCACCGATCATCACCATCTCCATTTGCTTTCTCTTTACTTTTTCTCTCTCTCCTACCCATAATCTCTTCCTTCTCCACATTTTCTTCATTATTTTAGGTTTTTCACAACTCACACACACCATCTCAAATTTGTGTTGTAATTTTGGTGTGATTCTCACTTCCAAGTAAGTATTTACTCTCATTACTCTTTAATTATTGATTGCTTATCATCCATTGATTGTGTTTTATGCTATTTTTGTTCATGAATGTGTGGTTTTTAGGTTACCTTGCACTTAAAATTTTGGTCGCATGTTAATTCTTTTTGCTTCTTTGGATGATTATGAGTATTATATGCATGTTATAGATACTTGGTATGCAATTGGGTAGTGAACAATCTTTGATATGCTCTTTAAATTAATGCTCAAATTTGTGCTCATAACATGCTTGATAAAATGCCTCAATGAGTTTTTATTTAGAAACATTTAACTTTCACGTTTGGATAGCATGTTGATGATTTGCAGGGATGCATTATGACTTAATTCACCTCTTCAAAGATTGGTTCATAGGGTTATTCATGCATGATAGGCATTATGGTTAACATAGTCTTTGTGCTTAACCTTTGAATGTCTTTTATGCCTATCATTTTGATCTTCACATATGCTATCCACATTTCTCATTGCACCCAAGAGTGTCTCAATTCATTTAATGCATGCTTCCTGTGCTTATACCTTAGTCTATTTTGGGTTACAAGTCAACATTTATATTGTGTTTTTCTTTCTTTGTAGTGGCACCTCGAAGGACCAAATATCCTGATGTAGCAAGTTCATCTGGTATACGCATTCCGGCATATGTGGACAGGGCCAAGATTAATAAATTTGACTACTTCAGCAAATGTACCTATGTCCAACCCGCCTATTTAAGCCATTTGTTCCTCAATATCCTGGCTGGAAATCTATGGGATTATGAGATAGAACCATTAATCCAAAATATTGGCTGGGGGAGGTTCATTGAAAAGAAACCGAAAGTATATCCAGATATGGCACGAGATTTCTTGTATTCTTTTGAATGCTACTTTAAGAGAGATACAGAAGACAACACAGTCGATTTTAAGTTGGGTAAGAAAGGATATTCCTTAACTTTTAGTCAGTTCTCTGAAATTCTTGGATTTGTGCCAAATGCCCCTACTGAACGGGAAGATGCTTCGCCTGTGGAGAATTGGGAATGAATCAAGAATCTTGAATTAGATGAGCCATGGGTAGGGGGACAATGCAAGGTCCATGCTTTAAGGACTTATGCATTACGAATCATTCATCTTTTTCTTGCAAAGAGTATGTATAACAATTTGAAATATGCAAGCACCATTAGTGTCTCTCAAGCAATGATTCTCCGATGCATGATGGATGGAAAAACACTAAATGGAGCAGGCATTATAGCTACTCGAATTAAGGACTTGCAGAAAATGCCAGGACATATTGATAATATTTCTATAGGGTGGATAGCTACAGTTTTAGCTTTTGCTGTTGAGCATCCGGTTTATGGAGAACCACTTAAAGGAGATTTTCCTTGTATTGATAATAAAATGCTGAAAAGGATGAAAATTCTGATCCCTAAGCCTCGTGGTCATTGGGCAACTCGGGAGGAATATTTAAGAGAGAACAATATTCGATTTGAGGAGCAGCAAGAGGAACCAAATGAGGAGTATGTTGCCACAGCTGTGCCTTCCCCCATCAATGAGCCTACAACACTGAAATGGGAAACACCATTTAATCAATTAAGTGGCCGGATGGATGCTCAACAAATTAGACTCGATCAAATGCAAGGAAGATTGGATATGCTTCGTGATACGATCATGGAAAGAAATATGAGAGTTGAGCATTTTATCCATCACTTTTGGCAGCGATTTTCTCCACCACCACCTCCACCGGAATAGATCATCATTTGCTATGGACAGCAAAATTTTGAGGAGGGGGTAGCCTCCTTTCAGGGAGTTTGTCTTCAACTTTTCTTTTCTTTTTCATGAATCAAACTTTGTTATTTTGTGTTTTGTGTTTTGTTTTATTTTGTTTTCTTAATTGTGTAAAATATATTAAAGACTTATATAGTTCACTTTTTCATTTAGTTTGCATGAAAACTTAGGTTGCCCTAGTTACTTCAAAACTTGGAACACTTTGAGCTTGGATATGGAATATGCATGTTTTGAACCTTTGCTTAGCAAGAGAACATTTATGTTGTTTAATATGCCTTTGGATGGGTTAATTTTTAACTTGATAAATATTTGTTAGTTTCCAAATTCTTAAAAGCACTTAGACCAGTTTTTAACTTAGAGGAAAAATTAGTACAATGAAGTAGTGAAGTAAGGAAAATTATAGCACTAAAACCTTCCTCATCACCCTTCAAAGCATATGAACAACTCAAGCAACTTAGAAAATGATCTAGGCAATAATTTTTTTTTTTTATAAACTTTCTTAAAAACTTGTGTCCTACCTTGATGAAATTATCCTTTGTTAAACCATTTTGAGCCTATAAGGTATGCTTAATGCGTACCATTAATATTTTCTTGTTACACCTAATGTTTTAACCATATAACCTAAAAAGCTTTTATCTCACCCTATGGAATTGGCCACTTTAGGATTAAATGGATGCATGAAAAGAGTAAAGTTTTATTGGGTGTAGTAAGAAAGTCTTAGCAAAGTTATTGATGAAGTCAATTGAAAATATACCTTGTATTACCTTGAAGTTAGCTTGTAAGTGCTAGTTCATTGAAAAAAAAAGAACGTTTGAAGTTTGAGAAAAAGAAAAAGAAAGAAAAAGAGAACTAGCAAATATGAAAAAATATAAGTGTGGGGTAGTACAAGGAAAAATGGAAAAATAATGACTTCTTGGTGAAAGGATATATTATCTTTTAAAAGAAAGTTTGCAATCAAGGCAAGGATGAGCAGAATTTGTATTGTTTAAGTTATTGGGATCTATTTTTTTCTTAGAGTGGCTATATTCATTTTGATTATCTTTTATCCATTCTTTAATGAACATACCCTTAGCCCCATTACAACCTTTGAAAGACCTATGTGATTTTAAGTTTGTTTTGAGTTATTTAGCGGAGATGACCTTTGGGTTCTGGTGCTAAAGGAGAGGCCTATTGTATTTCTAGAGTTTTAAGCATGAAACCGATTGTATGCTTATGTATTCATAATTATATACTTCATTACCTAGTTGTATTGATATTTTGATTTTCAAAATTGCTTAAAATGATTTGGTCTTGCACACACTCAAGGAAACTAGCTTATATTCTCTTGTTGAAGTTAATTTATTTAGAGTTTATATCAAGTGCTTGTGTTAAAATGCTAAGTTTTATTTTGAAATTGCATATCTTTATACAAGTTTGATGGTTTTGAAGGAGGGTTTGTTCTAATTTGCTTGAGGGCAAGCAAAGTTTAAGTGTGGGGTATTTGATAAGTGTGAATTATATATAGTTTTTAATATGTTTTTAGTTGTGTTATTGAGATGTTTTGGTTTTATTTAGGTTAGTTTAGAGTTAATTTGGTAACATTTATGTTTTTTAGGTTAAGTCTGTGTTTTGTTTGATTTTTATGTTTAAATTGTTAATAAAGGATTTAAATTGCAAAAAGGATAAAGTTTAGGGCCAAAAGTGCAAATATGAAGAATTGTTACGAGGAAATTGACGTTCAGTCCAGAGCCTTCACACGTGACCACGTGAAAATACTAAAGAATTCCACCCGTGGCCACGTGAAGGTTTGATACATAGAGCCGTGGCCATGTGAAGGGATGGATGTTGAAGGGACGTGGCCACGTGAAGGACTTTTGGAAGAAGAACAATGAAAACACATGACCACGTGGATTCCTAGTGAAGGACCACATGTGGCCACGTGTGAAGAAAAGCCCACAGAACACGTGACCATGTGTTCAAATACACGATGAAGGGCGTGGCCACATGATGTTATTCCCATTGCGCGAAGGATTTTTGTCGAACTTCCTATTTTTGGGCAGAAATTACTTCCTATTGAATTTTAAGAGTTTGAGAAGGAATTTATGACTTCTTTGGCCTATAAATAGGATGCTAAAACACAGAAGAAAGGGATCGAATCCTTAGAATTAAACTTTGTTTTCTTAGTTTGTTTTTACGTTCATTGTTTTTACTGTTTTCTTCAAAACGTTATTTTAATTTTAAGAATGGTTTGTGAGTAGTTTTCTTTAACTTTTGCTAAAGGATACTTGAATCCTTAAAATTGTATTGTTATGACTTAAGATGTTCTTCAATTTAAATACAAGTTGATTATTTTTTGGTTCTTAAACATAGTCTTGTCTTTTCTCAATTTTAAGTTGATTATTAACTTGATTAAGCATTGGTTAATTAATTGATTTAAGTTGAATAATGACTTGCATGCTCTTAGGTTAATGTAGTTGGATTAATGCATGATTATAATATGAATAAGCTATAATTGTGTGTTGATTTGAGTAAGTTAAGATTAAGAAAAGTGTAACCAAGAATCAAGAATAGGTGAAAGTAAATCTCTTGAGAAAGGCTTTAATAGACATCTAGGAGACTTAATTCAGTTCTTTATGCTAAGTGTTAAGTTTATCTGAATAGGAAAATTTGATGCTTGGAATGATAATCTTGAATAAAGTTATCTGGTTTTATTAAACCGAATTCTTCATAATCACTTGTATGTTTTCTTTTATTTAAGTCATAGCAATACTTGTTAAGGTGGATAGTCCTTTAGTGAAAGTTGTCTTTAATATTGATTTTTAACTCATTCAATTTACTTACTTTCAATAGATTTCTCCTTTACTTTAGCTTTTTAAATTGTTTTGTTTTGGTTTTAAATTATTGTTTTTAGTTTTAATTCTTCACTCATCATAAATTTGGGATTTCTCTTCTCTCTTTATACATAAAATTGATTTTGAAATTGAAATAGCACATACAAGCACAAGTTTCCCTTGGGTTCGATATTTTGGGTCATAATCTTATTTTCCTATATTACTAGCCGATCTAATACACTTGCTAGAATTCGGTCAATATATAATAACTATATATAATTACATTATTAATTTATATACTCATATAGGTATTGTGTGTAAAATAGATGAGTACTAGTTAAGTGATATTAAGAGTTAATGAAGTTAGTCGATAAGATGATTATATACTCATATAATTATATGAATTGGTAAATTACTCATGTGATAAATTGCTTAGCTTACATATCTATATAGATATTTGTACAAAAAGAAAAATTAAGTAGTAGTTGAGTGATATTAAAGAGAAATTAAATTAAATACAAATTGTTGTAATTACATTTTCATATTCATATAGATATAATAATTTAATTTATCATATTAATAATTAAAATATTTAATTTAATTTATTAACTAATTGTTATCTTATGTACAAATTAATGAGAGTGTTAACTAATTATCTTACATACAAATTAGAGTAATTAAATTAATTAATTTACAAACTAAATATTAGCATATTTAATTTAATTTATTAACTAAATATTAACTAATTATTATTATTAAGATATAGATAAATATATACATACAATGACCAATTGTTTTGTTATGTAGATATTGATTTCATTTTAATGTATTGCAAAATAAAATGATTAAATCAAATAATTAATAAATTAACGTATATAATTGTTTTAATTCTTTTAATAGCTTTATCAGCTATGGGCAAAAAATTATATACAAAATCTCATGATTTTTAAATTCTAATATTTTAAAAATTGAATTAAGGTTTATAATTTATAATCTCTTGATTAAATAAGTTATATGACTAAATTGAGAAAATGTATGAAATGAGTTCACATGCTTTCTTGCATCAATTGATAAAATATTGCTTTTGTGACTCTTAGACTATGTTTGGTAGGATGGATTGTAATGTAATGTAATCCAAAGTGTAAGTAATCCTTTATTTGTTAACATAAATTTTTAACAATGTAATTTAATCATGTTTACAAATGTATTTGTGAATATATTTACTAATGTATTTCCAAATTCTTCAATTTTGTTCCGTATTTTTCGTTACATTGTTTTTACGAGTTCAAAAATTTTTGCAAATTATTTTTAACATGACATTGGAGTGTTGATGCTAATTTTTTTATTTTAATGAATTAATACATTTTTAACATGAATTAATTTATTTTAATGCTAGTTTTAACATGGCCGGGGGTGAATAATATCGTCCGAGAGTCGCCGAAAATTGGAAAATTTTTATTACACCACTGGAAAGTATTATTTATAAAGAGTACGGTGATATAATTTGAGGTAAATTGGTACAAACTATGTACTCCAAAGAAATTTGGTGGTTTGATTTTTCAAAACCTACATTGTTGTAATTTTGCAATGCTTTACAAACAAGGTTAGAGATTTATTTCTAATCTATCTTCTTTTTTCATTAGAATTTTCAAAGTTAGATATTTTCCTGATAGGGATTGTTTACAAGGTTTAGAAAGGTCTAATCCGAGCTATATTTAGAGGAGTATTTGTGGAGCAAAAAAATTGCTTGTTGAGCGAATTAGATGGCGTTTTGGTGAGGGATGAAGTATTTTGTTTTTAACAACCCTTGCTTCAATTATGATTCCAATTTTTTCGGGTCAATACCGATCCTCTAAATGGCATGGAAAATAACGTGTACGATTTGCTTGAAGATGTGGAAGTGGAAGATATTGGGATAGGCTTTAAATAAATGGGTTGTTTTCTCCCTTATGATGCTGTAAGAATCCTAAATAGCCCCGTTAATTTAAACAAAGTCACCAGACAAGTTAATGCGACATTTTGAAAAAGATGGCTACTGCTCTATTAAATCGGGATATAGGAAAACTATGGAGTTATATTCTTGTGTTAACAAGTTTTTAATTGAAGATAGGTGGCTTTCTCTTTGGAATAGTCCAATTCCTCCAAAGTTTAAGGACTTTTATCTAGCTGTTGCCTGAGGGTTTTTTACCTTGTAAAGCAAATCTTGCTTCTAGAGGGGTTCCATTAAATTCAACTGTCAAAGAAGTGGTGTTATTGAAGATACAAATCACATGTTCTGGACATGTAATAATTGTATGGCAGAGATAGGATGTTTGCGCTTTTGTAGAGCATTTGGTATCACTGGAACTAAAGATTGTGAAGCTGCAAACATTGTGAATTTTGCGAATAATTTTTTGACAGCTTGGAAAGATGCAAAATTGGTCCATAAAATTGCAACTTCTGCGTATATTATACCTGCTGTTTCAAAGTGGTCAAGGCAAACAAACGGTTGGTACAAAATGCAATATTGATGCATCGATTTTTAAAAAGAGAAGTTCCTGCGGGTTTGATGTTGTATTATGTGATAATTCAATAATACCCTCCAATCTACTAGATCGAATAATTCTGAATTTGATTTGCTTATGTCGTGCTCTGAAAAATGATTTTCACAACTTATCGTTACATTATATATATATATATATATATATATATATATATATATATATATATATATATATATATATATATATATATATATATATATATATTGGTTTTTATAATTTTTTTTTTAAAAAAAGAGAAAGTGGCAATATATATTAATATGGGCCCAGAAAGATATTTGAAGTTACATTTTTATTTTTAAAGAATTTTGTGTCTCCTTTGAAAAATTTAGTAATATAATCCTAAAATTATATACATTTTTGTCATGTTTTAAAAATTTCAGCATTTTTTCATTTTATATATGTCCACTGCTATTTAATAGTAACTGTAATTCTATCAATATTTTCATTTATATTCTTCACAATATATATTCAACTTTGGTATTTCCGTATCTTATTAATTAATTTCTAGTTCTTTCTCTACTTCTAGAATAATATGGTTTTATTTTTCTAGATTTTATAACGAATTTGGTTATTATAGAGTGCTTGTTCAACAAGAATGTTATTGCTTGCGCAACCTCAAATACTTTAGTCATAAGTACAAACTTGGTTACCTTTACATATATTTTGCACGTAAAAACGTGCCCATTAAGCTCCTTCCTATATATCAACTTCTTCGAAGAGTCAAAAATCATTTTATTATTATTTCTTTTAAATTTTCAACCATTCTAGTAACAGATATACCTGCACTTTTACCAAGTCCTTTGACATATCTATGTGTGTGTATCTATATATATATATATATATATATATGGACTAAACAATCAATCCGGAACTTCAAAATTCAATTAATTTTCTTTTCAAGTTTCAACTGCATGAACAAGATGGAGAAAAGCAATGAAGAATTTGATGACACCCTTTCTTTTAGCGATCTTCCTCTTTACAACCAAGAAATTGAACCCATTAACATTTCTGATTTTCCTTCAACCAATGATTTTTTTGAATTTTCTACTTCTTCAACTCAATCAGAATTAAACTCTATAGCTACTGATTGTATCATTTTCTGTGGGAAAATTATTTCCACCAAAACACAACTTGGTTCTGATAAAATTAGCCAAAAACCGGTAATTAGTCCAGATTCATCGCCCAACTATACTTCGCCGCAGCGGCCAAAGAGTTTTCGGTGCTCTTCGTCAAATAATTCACGTAGAAAGCACAAGGTTATGATCGGATTGACGAGGATTCCGTCAAAAATAGAGCTCAGTGACTTGAGAGAGAGACAGAACCGCCGGACTCCGCCACTAATGTTCCCGGAAGGGGTTGGGTGTGGTGACGCATTGGCCGTTACCCGCGGTAATGTAAGTGGCAAAAAGAGTCGGTGTTGGGGTCTGCTTAGACCTTTCAGATAGCATCTAGCATAATGCGGAAGACCATTTTGGGCCGTGTTTCTCTGGCTGGGCTTTGAATTGATGACTAGAGACTGGAGTTTGGTATTTTTCCAATTTACATGTTACCACTCGATTTGATATGTATATATTCTGCGTTAAATTTCAATTAAAATTGAGTTTAATTTGATTAAATTTTAATTGAAATTCAATTTTATTTGGCCAATATTATTATATTAATTGGCTAAATATATTTGGAATCCAAATTGATTTTAAAATTCAATTGAAATTGGTTCATAAAATAGAGTTTTATAAAATCAACAGATTGAATTAAAGCTATAATAGCTTTGCACAAATAACGATCGAATATTGCCACTATTTAGAACATTATTGATTTACCAAAATTTTTGATGTGGAATTATATTTGTGAGTAGGCATTATATCAGGGAATGACAACGGGGTGGATATTCTTAAAAATTGACCGACTCGTTACCAAATCCGTTTCAATTTTAATGGACCCAAATCTGTTTCAATTTATACCTCTACTATCCATATACACCCCAAACCCATTTATTAATACCCTGCGGGCACTCGTACCAATATAATTATTCATTTAACTTAGGGATGAGTATGGACCGGTTAACCGATCCATGAGCAAAAAAATTAATCAGTCTATTAATATCGATTTTTCAAAATTAGTAACCATTAATCAGTTCGTCATGTTCGATTAATCAGTTCATCGATTTTGGTTTTTCGCTTTAGTTAACCAATATTTTTTGGTTAACCATTAAAATTTATAACATAAAATTATATAAAAAATTAGATAAAGTTTAATTTAATTTTCAATGTGTAAAGTAATTTAATATAAAAATTATGAAACAAACATAATTTACTAGCCAAAATTCATGTTTTATAAATTAATAGCTAATATTATGAAATAGATTTGATATTTATTGAAAATTACTATGTTTGATTCTAAGTCAAATAAAATTTTGGATAATAATATAATTAAATGTTATTAAGTAAAATATGAATACCAATATATGATATAAAAAACATATATAAAAGTTAATTGTATACTATATATAAATATTGATATATAATTAAAGAGAATGATATAATATAAATTTAGTTTAAAGTATTATATAAATTGTATAAAAAAATATAAAAAATTAAGGCATAAAAATAAAAATATAATTTAAATATATTTTAAAGTATTATTTTATGTAAATTTTAGAGAGAAATAGAGAAAAATTGAAAATATATATATATGAACCGGTTAACCGGTACTTAAAAATTTAAACCGTAACTATTAACAAAAAATATAAAAATTTAAAATTGTAACCAAGTCTATCGGATCGGTTAACCGTAAAAATCAGTTCGATTTCAGATCGATTTTGTAGTTAACTATATTTTTGGGGTTTTTTTTTTGCTCATCCCTAGTTTAACTTATACATGAATTGATATTAAAAATATAAATTTAAATAAAACTGTAACTTATAAAACAACCAAAAAGTTAAAAACGTTAATTTTATAAATTTTATAATTAATATCTAAATAAAAATCTACATAAAAAATTTATAAATAAAAATTGTACATAAATATCATATAAAATTAAATTAAATCTTTCAAACTGAAAAAAAAGGTGCATACTTGAAGTTTAATAAATTTCAACTCTGAGCTTCTAATTCTTCAAGAATTCAAATCCTCACTCACACCTATAATTTAAAATTATTTATCAAATAAATGGATTTTAATTGGATGAATATGCTTTGGATATTGAATATTTGAGGGTTTTTTTTTTGAAAATAGGGTATTTTTTAAAAACTTTTCGAAAACAATAGTTACAGTAAATATATTTCTAATTTTGGGATGCTGAAAACTGACAGGGATATATGTAAGTATCCGACACGATGGATCCTATATCATTGACTAATTGGAGTGCTTGAAATGAGAAAAATATTGCGCCGGTATTCAACTGATGTGCCCCTTGAACTGCTGGAAACTAGCATGTTTATGTGCCTGTATTTGGCATTATGGGCCATTGGAATGCTGGAAACTGGTATGCTTGTGCATCGGTATCCAACTTCTTTAGATTCTGGCTCTTTCTAGTATCACTATCACCCACTTTCCTCGTCTTAATTTCTTTACCGAGATAAAATGTACTTGTAGCCACTAAATTCAAATATTTAATCAATTGCTTAAACCCAAAATAAATTGTTGTTTTCAGCCTAAACTATATTTAATTATACCCACAAATTATCATATTTTTACCAATCTTATCATAGTGTCAAACTTCGAAAGCTCTCGCAAACATTAGCTGCATCAAGTATTACATATCAGTATTCTTTATAATTGTTTAGATAATTCTCAATTTTTTTAGGTTGCAATTTATTGTTTTTAATACGGTATAAAAAATCTCTTGAAATATTAAACTAGCTGAAGTTAACACTATTTATAATTAATTGAACTATTCTCACTTTTACGACTTATTTCTTACCATTTATTATTATCAATATAAAGGATAATGAAAATTAATAGAATTTGAAAAATTAGCTGCCATTTCTATTAATTTATAGTCATTTTGAGCACTTTAACTAATAAAATATATACCTAAAAGTGAAAAATATATTTTCTTTATGGCTGAATTCGACAATAAACAGCGAAAAAAGAGAACCGTTCTTTTTAATTTATGAACGTGAAATTGATTCTGAAAAATTTTATAGTGATTAATTGTGATTTCCTACTATTTTCTTCTTTTTATAAATACGAGCTTAATCAATATTATTTAAAATAAAAATTAAACAAATAAGCCTATTGTTAATTAATTAAAAATTTTGCAGGAAGTATGCAGGGCCACAAAAAGTCGTTAGTGAATACCACAAAGCGGAAAACTATGTGTTTGGTAAAGAGGGCGTTTTAGTCGATGAGAAAAAATATTATTAGAATTAGGTTTTTGCTTCGCCAACCAACCACACGATTATAATTTAGACTAGTGCCCGATTTGCATATTTGGGCAAAAACCAAATATTTCATTTTTTATAAATCGTCTTCCCTTTCCTGTTCCTTGTTTTACTCCGTTTCCATGAATATGAGCAACAGCCCATCATGCCAAATATCGCGCACAAGCATGCCGGTTTGCAGCAGTGCAAGGATCCCGCTAATCAGAAATTGGCACAATATTTTGCTGGTTTTAAGCATTTCAATCGGTCAAGCATACGGAATCCATTATATCAGATACCGGCACATATTTTTGCCGGTTTCTGGCACTCCAACATTATAAATATATTTACTGTAGCTCATATTTTCAATTTTTTTTAAAATACACTGGTATTTGAGGTGCTAAATCCATATCTGGCCCAAACTTGCAACAGATTTTATTTTTAATATCCAAATCTAAAATTTATTTACAAATACCCATACCCTCAATAAAAGAGGCAAATCTAGGGGTGTGTATCGGCCGAGTTCGGGTCAACCCGAACAATCCAAGATCCGAAATATTAGATATTTTCACATCCGAACCGATCCTAAATAATATTCGGACCCCTACCTGATCAATCCTACTTTTTTGGACCCCGATCCGACTAACCCGAATAATCCAAAATAAAAAAATAAAATAATGAAGTACCAAATGAGATCTAATATTGCATTCAGATCATAGGCTCCTGATTTTGAGCTTTATAGATCAAATCTACCAAGAGTTCAAATTACCTCATATGAATGGAACATCATATTCAAAGATTGAAAGGAAGAGGTTGAAACAACCGAAATAGAGAGTTCGAGAGAGAGATGAAAGCAGAGAGAGCAAGCGAGCAAGAGATCGATTGAAGAGAAAGAGAAGGAAGGAAAGAGGGAAAGGGAGAGATCGATGGAAGAAAAAAGGGAAGAGAGAGATTGATGGAAGAAGAGAGGGAGGAGAGAGAGAGATCGATGGAAGGGGAAGAGAGAGAGAGGGGGAAGGGCAGAATGAATAAAAAAATCTATATATATAGGTGTTCGATTTGGTCGAGTTTGGGAGGGTTTTGATTCGAACTTGAAGTTTTGCAAATCCTTTAACCCGAACTGACCCTACTAATCTGAATAACCACATTCGAAGGCCTCATGTCATTCGAGTTTATTGGGTCGGATCAAATTTTGCACACCCCTAGGCAAATCAGATCAGATACCCTAAAAAATCGATTCACTGCCATCTTATCATTTGAGATTTTACCTAAAAAAATATGGACTTCTTACTCTAACAGTTGTCTATATTAATAATAATTAATAGTAATCAAATAAAAAAAAGTACACTAAACATATTTTGCTTGAAATTTTACTCTTAAACGTTCAAATTGAAAAATTCTACCTATTATACAATTATTTTAAAAAAATTTCCAATCAAATAAACAATGGGTCTCTGTATTGAGAGATCCATCTATCAAATGAGAGACGCATCTCTTGAGCAAAAATCTCTCTGTCAAGAAAAGACAATAAAAAATGCAAAAAAAAAAATAGTGGAGAGATTATAGCCTTAGTATGGATGACCTTAAAGCCTTTTTCACAAAATCACGTAAAATCCCTTTAACAAGATTTAAAAAAAATAGAGAATTTAAGCCATCAATACCTGCAGCTTTGAAAGGCTTCATCACAGAATCATAAACTTCATTCACACTATTGTTGGAACCAAAGATTGATGACAATAGAATTTTTTTATATAATGAGAAATAAATTTAACACTCACAAGAAAATTACAAGCAAATAAATCTCACAAATAAAAATCTCTCTCTAATAAGCTATTGCAATAGCTTTGCAAAAGAAAAAATCATTTCAATATGAAGTACCCAGCTTTTTTTGAAGGCAAAGATTACCTTGGTATTTATAGGCATATCGATGATGAGAAAATCAACAAAAATGGCCATGAATTCTTCAATTCAGATTCTTGCCCAACTATTCATTTTGCATGCTAGAAATATTCCTTCAATTTACATTCATATCTAACTATTCATTTTTCATGCTAGAAATTTTTCTTTAATTCACATTTGGTTGTCAAAATAACTTTTCAACTCTAATTAATTTTGTAGCCATTTTTCAACAATCTCCACCATTAATTTCAAAGTCCATAAACTAAATTTATGACTTTCAATAACCTCATTTAAATTTAGTTTGGGATTCTGGTAATTCCAAGCATTGCTTTTAGCTTGTCAAACGAATATGCCTTCAGTGGTTTCATCGGGATATCCGTAATTTGATCTTCAGATTTATAAAAATTTAGCTCAATTTTTTCATCCTTGATCAATGTCTCTGTATCACATAATCTTGTGGTTGTTCCACATAGACTTCCTCTTTAAGAAAGCCATTGAGAAATGTAGACTTAACATCCATTTGATAAATTTTTCAAAAATTTTGAGCTACCAACGCTATGATCATTCGGATTATATCCATTCAAGCTACTGGTGCAAAAAATTCAAAGTAATCAATACCGGGCTTTTTCTTGTAGCCTTTCACCACCAGTCTGGCTTTGTATTGGTCTACTTGACCGTCTGGCCTATACTTTGTTTTGTACACCCATTTGACTCCAATGGATTTCTTGTCTTGTTGTAAAGAAGTTAACTCCCAAGTTTTATTTTTCTCAATAGAGTTAATTTCTTCATCCATCGCGTTGACCCATTTCTCATTTGCTGCTGCATCTTCATATAATATGGGATCACAATCAGCAAACAGACAGAAGTTTACCATAGCTTCATCAGTGACCTCATCACTGTCATTACTTCCTTCAATAATATAATCTTTGAACCTTGCTGGTATTTTACGAACTCTCTGCGAACGTCTTAATTGTGGTTTTGGCTCCCCAATTTGTGATTGTAATGAACTAATAGGTGAATCTGGAGCTTTTTTTGTCTAAGATACTTCTTCTATTGATGATTCTCCTTCAATGATGATGTTTTTTCCATCAACAGTTTGGTTCCACTCCTAAGCTTCGTCTTCAAGAAATTGAACATCTCTGCTAATAATCACCTTTTCCGTGATAGGATTATAGAGCTTATAACCCTTCGTAGCATCATTATAGCCAATAAAAATACACTTCTGGCTTTTATCATCAAGTTTCTTTCTATCTTGATATGGTATATAGGGATATGCAACACACCCAAATAATCGTAGATATGAAGCATCTGGCTTATGACGGCTCCATGCTTCTTCTGAGGTTCTTCCAAGAACATTTCTTATGGGACATCTATTAAAAATACCATTTTTTAAATTTATGTTTTTAAAAATACCTCTTTTTATTTTTACCCTACTTCTGTCACTTTCTCTATCACCAACATCTTCCTATTGCTTGAAATACTAGAACACAGGCATCATTGTGATGATTTTTCTTCTTTTGATGGGCCATTACTCCTCCTCTTCCTCCTCCTCTTCTTCTTCTTCTAATCAAGACTGTATTCAGAGGTTCAAACCTGTTAAACAGCGTCATGAGAGTTCTACAGATCTTAAGTCTCTAGTAATCCAGGTTTGTTCACTTAATTTTATTCTTTAGTATGTGTATTTCTATTCTTAGTTTTAGATTTATTTATGAGCTATTATCGCGTGAAAATTATTAAATAACAGTGAGGATTAATTTCTTTGTTCGAACCACAGGAGAATATTGGCCGTTCATCTTCTCAATGGACTCACGGTTACACGGCGTTGAGAAGTTAGAGAGATGGTGGTGATGGAGAGGCGAGTTCTGTTGACTCCTTGAGGCCTTTGAAAGAGTGGCGAACTGAATCGAGGTGTCTGGCTCCGATTAAAACAGGTTCAAGATCTGTGGCAATTTTGATCTTGAAGAGGTTTCAGGGAAGCAGTGACTGTAAACTAGAATCTCAGGCCATTCATGAGACATAATTTATTTATTTTTTATTTTTTTAAGGCCCAACTTTTACCGTGTTCAGTGCTGAAAGCGAAGAACAAACGAGTAACGTAGGGCGATGCAGAGATGCTAGGGCGCCTCAATAAATGTGGGTACTGAGGAATAAGAAATTGTAAGTTTGTTAGTATAGATTAGCAATGATTGTCGATTGTCCCTTCTTAGACCACCAACTATTGAAAACCAATTTGTCAATAAAATTCAGAATTTTTTTAGGTTTTTTTTTTGTTTTTGTTATTTTTCCTGATTGCCCATCATTACTCCATATCTAGCACTAGATTTTCACACATAATTTGCTTCAGTCTATATCACACTATATTCCTTTTGCTTTGTCCCACTACCCTCCATTCCTTTTTCCCCCCACTATTTTATGTTTTATATCAATTATTTTAATTATTATTTTTCTGCAATAGTAAATATTTAGTTCTATTTTAATTAAAGTTCAAACCTTTGGCTAACTATGTGTTGATAAGTACTCAGATCTCTGCAATACATTTTGATAGTTGATAGAAAAATTATTTAAAAATGGAAAATGTAGATAATTGTGCTTCTTACCTTTTCATTTTTTTTCAAAAAAAAAACTGTTGTTGAACTAAGGAAACTTTAGAAATGATTTTTACTTAAAAACAGCAAAAATGGCAAGTGTTAACTGATATCACAATATAATGGGATCTCTAGCTGTGATGTTCATAATCATTTCAGTAGGTTTTGGGAGCATATAAGCTCTGTAGCTTATATGCAGATCCTGTTCATAAGAACAGAGCTAATACACCAATTCTGCATATTCAATCCATCATTGCAACTGTTAATCTACATTAAAATTATTCAAGTGTTCATAATAAAAGTCAACAATTGTCATGTTTTTCCGGCAATTTTAATTCTAGGATATGTTACAAAAATTGCATGATAGCCTAAGAACATAAAGCACAACATAATGCTGATTTTTCTAAGCATGAATACTTGCTAAGCACCTGACTTGGTGATCTCTACAAACTTACACAATAATCTTCGCCATCTCTACAAACTGTCACTTTGCATATGACTTCATAAATGAGTAATGATGGTGTGTAAGTTCAAGTCTCTAAGTCGTGTAATTTTGCTTATATCCTGCTTTATTGGGTGATGATCTTTGTTTTTGCAGATAATTAATGCAGTAGATCAGGAGATTATTGATAGCTTCATGTCATTTTCAGAGTTTGATTTTTTCCAGTGTATGTGCAATTGGTATGGTTTCTGCATTTCTCAAATTTAAATTTGTATGAAACTTGAAAAGCTGTAAAAAAGTGGTTTATGGTTCTCTTAAGTTTAGTTGTCAATGGATGGTGTTTTGTGTGTAAGCCGTTGCAATAATATTTTTATAAATAATTTATATATGCTTATTTACATTGAAATTATAACGGTTGGATTAACTTGTAAATTATTGCAAGGTATAAGAAGCAATTTATCCTTGAAAATTTGTTTTAGGACTTATTTTGGGACATTTTTTGAAATAGTGTTTTTCAAAAAAGCATTTTGAGGAGTGGTGTGTCACGCAAAATAATTTGAAAACTGGGGTATTTGCATTCCCGTAGCCACAGTTTGCAGGATCAGATGCGGGGCCGGCTGGGTGTCTGCCATTACACTATCTAAAACCGATATTATTTATATCTTGAATAACGATTCTGAATTTAGTATTGTAGCTTAATGGATGTAGTCTGTGTGTGCGCGTTTTTCTATTTCTCAACACGTCGTGGGTTAGAATCCCAAGGGGGTAACGTTTTGCATTATTCTTTTATAAACATTATTATATCTAAAAAGTATTGAATGTACGTTTTAGGGACTAAGATTTGGCTCAATGACAAAAATGTGGCTCAACTGCTAGAAACTTACATTCTAAAATTTATGATTAATTTTAATTACAAATTCTAATTAGAAAATAAATAAATTATTTAATATTATCTTTAATTAAAAAAATTTAATATATTCTAATATGAAAAATAATTAAAAAAATAAATAGTGATTTTATTATATGGAACAAATAGTAATGTGAAAAATAATAAGAAAATTAAAAAAAATGCAATGTATAGATTCAAACCTGCTTGCATGTGGGTACTTGAGCACATTTTTGCCATTGGGCCAAATCTTAGTTCCAAAAACTACATTCGAAAATTTATGATTAATTTTAATTATAAATTCTAATTAGAAAATAAATAAATTATTTAATATTATCTTTAATTAAAAATTTTATAATATATTTTAATATGAAAAAAATAAAAAAAAATAAATTGTGATTTTATTATATGAAACAAATAGTAATGTAAAAAATAATAAGAAAATTTTTTAAAAAATATGCAATGTCAAGATTCGAACCTTTTGCCATTGAGCCAAATCTTAGTCCCTGAAACGTACATTCAATACTTTTTAGATATATAATGTTTATAAAAAGAATAATGTAAAAAATATTTTTTAGATATATAATGTTTATAAAAAGAATAGCGCAAAACGTTGCTGGTGGGATTCGAACGCACGATGTGTTTGCGAAAAAGAGAAATGCACACGAAAACTATTACCTTTAAGCAACACTACTAAATTTAAAATTATCATTCAAGATATATATAATATTGATTTTAGATAGTGTGATGGCAGGGGGACCCGCATCTGATCCCGTAGACTATGGCTGCGGGAATGCAAATACCCTAGTTTCCAAATTTTTTTGCCTGACACACTATTCTTCAAAATAATTTTTTGAAAAACACTATTTAAAAAAATGTCCCACTTATTTTCTATTCAAATAGTACTATTCATTTTACTTCTGTGATGAAATTAGTTGAATGTTAATCTATGCTACGTATAAAAGTAACAAGTTAGAACAAATAATACATGATAAGCTGGAGGAAGGTGAGAATGAGTAATTGCTGATTAATTAAAAAAATACTAAATTATGAGCAATTTATATATTAGTCTAGTGTGATTTAGAAGAAATATTGATTAGTGCTAAATTCAGGTATTGGTCCACCATTCATCCAAAATTGTCCATTAATTGGTTGTTACCATAATCATTAATCGGGGATGCTTATGGACTGCTAGCCAATTTATTGAATTGAGTACAATTGTTATATTTGCCTAAAGAAAATTTTTAAAATTGACTAAGTTTTAACCATCAAATTTTGGTTTTTGTGCTCTAAAATTGCATATGTTGTGCTTTAATTTATTGAATTTAATTCGCTAAATTTAATGCAGGAATTACATAAATAAAATTTTAATTTTATTTCTTAATTATCAACAATAACATAAGAATATAAGATGCTTTAATCATACTATATGTTTATGCAAAATAAAGATGGATCAAAATAAATTGCTGAGCTGTTTTTTTTATGAATGTTAATCAAAATTATTTTTTTTTATTTTGGTATCCCATCGGTATACCAGGTATACCGTTGGTATACTAAAATTCAGAATACCATTTTCAATTCTGGATTTTGGTATACCACCGGTATACTAGGTATACCATCGGTATACCAAAATCCAGAATTGATATTGACAATCTGGATTTTGGTATACCAGCGGTATACCAAAATCCAAAATTGAGATTAGCAGTCTGAATTCTAAGGTATACCAGCCATACCAATGGCATACCACCTGGTAGATCCAGTATACCAATGGTATACCACGATATACCATGGTACATCCGGTATACCAATGTTATATCATCTAGTACATCAAGTATACCAATGGTATACCACAATATACTATTGGTATACCACCCAGTATACATGGTATACCACATGGTGCATCCGGTATACCAATGGTATACTTGGTATATCATGGTATACCACCTGTTATACATTACCACATGGTTCATCCGGTATACCAATGGTATACCATCTGGTATACATGGTATACCAATAGTATGACGTTTGGTATACATAGTATGTTATGGTATACCTCTGGTATACCTGGTATATCAATGTTATTTTAGTTGAATATATATATTACATGAAAAAGCAATCATTATACAAAACTTGTATAAACCAATCATTTTGCAGAACTTAATAAGGAATAAAAGGTGGTCGTAATGTTTTCTCTAAGAAGTTATTTCCAGCAATATTATTATTGTTATTTAAATTCTAAAAATAAAAAAATTAATTTGAAATATTAGTTATTTTTGGATGCTTGCCTTTGTTAATTTTAGATTTCGGCAAAAACAAATTATTAAAACAAAAAAATAGAATAATTGGATGGGGGTGCATGTAAATTAATAAAACAATGGATAAAAATTGATGTAGTAATGAGACAAAATTAGGAATAAATTTCAATTCAACCATGTTTATATACTAATTCAATTTTTTTTTCTTCTTTTTCCATGTGTTTGGATTTAGAATTCAAAATAAAAACATATGATCCAATTGCCAATTTCAGAATCTAAGCATATTTGAATTCGGAATTGGGAATTAAATTCTACCTATAATAACGTATGTCATTAATTTCTCTGTGGCATTTATTCTTGATATTCCATTCTAAGAATACAATTCACACTTGCCAGTTCCAAAAACAAATACCTCGCTTTTATTAGCTATTAATTACATGATGCTATTAGTTCAGTGTACCGTATATCAAACAGAATTGTTCAATAATATAGTCAGGCCCGGTAAAAGAATTGCAAAATTAAATGGTATTAACAGATATTAAAAATAAAAACACACACACACAATTTAAGAAACTTAAAAGCAAACTCAACAGGGAAATCTTCATTGCACTTACGATTTAATATAAAATTAGGAATATAAATTATATTCGCAACGAATTTATTAATACCAATGGCTCTTATATTTATCTAGCTCTGTTATTTTTCTGAAAAAACGAGATAAAAACCTAAACAAAAAGCATTGGTATTTGATCGTGGATTGGACTTTGGACAATAAAAATAATAATTAAAAAAAATCCTCATAAGCTCGGTTAAAACTCAGCTCTAACCAAGTCTGAATCTGATAAAGCTCAAACGGAGCGGAGGTGAAAACATGCAGCTCCAAAATACATCTCGTACCAAAATTCGAAAACCGGTATTCAGTTGCAGAATTAATACATTTACAAACATTAAATAAATTGTACTTACAAGGAATTTGGACAAGTAAAATTCTAACAGAAAAATAAACCTTCTACGCAGAAATTCCATTAGACCATAAAGAACAAAGTGCCGGTGCATGCCTGCATGAACAGAAAAATAAACCTTCTACGCAGAAATTCTATACAATTGTCCCCACAATAATTCAGCAACTCAACTGAAAACCAAAAACAACTCTCAATTGATCAAACACTTCAAGTGCAAACAAACTGCTAGACATGACTTTTCTTTACTGTATAATAGTTATGCATATTCATATTTTCATTAGTTAACACATGACATCTGCCTGTCTAATATAAAATTCATAATCATGAGATAGATTTTGCATTTAAATTGTGAGGCGTTCAATTTAAATACACCAAATTTTCCATGTAATGCCCTGCCACCTTCACTTCCGTATGCCAATACTCTCTCGGCACTGTCCCTCAAGTCTTGGCTGGACATGTCAGTACACTCACCCTTGCTTCCATTTCCATGGAGAACTCCGCCATTGCTGGATTTTCCTTCGGTATCATGGTACTACAGCATTATGCAAATCAAATATTAAAATAATAATTCATGGCTTTTGTTTTGTTTTTTCTATCGACAGCAACACAATCAGATTTGAAAGTACTACCCAGAAGGAATGGTACAATTAGCCACATTAAAGATATTAGATTTGAAAGTACTGGTTCATTCTCCTTTGTATCTAATTATTACTGGAATGTTAACCATCTCTGTATTTAAAAATTATCAATATATAATATCAGTGAAATTTATTAGAAATTAATGATTTTGTAGGTTATTTTCTCATTGAAAAAGTTCATATTAGCATTTTATCAAACACTTTGTATACACCAATTAAGATTCCAGTTTTTAAACCATGATAAGACACTATACAAATTACCAAATTTCACATAAACAATCTAACATCTGAACCGCTGTATCTTGATAAACTATATGAAAGCCATATTCAAAAAAATAGAATTAAACAAACATAAATAACTCCAGAAAATGAAAGCCATATTAAACAAACATAACCCGTATAAAATAAGATGAAAGCCATAAGTTCTCATTGAGTATTAGTATTAGGAACAACAGTCAAGTATTTTCCAAAAAATCGAAAAAATGACAAAAAAATAGTATGCAACAACAGGACGGACCAAGGAGAGAGGCAGCAGCAGGGGAGATGTTAACAAATTATCGATGAAATATCCAGCAACAAGATTGCAGATCCAATAGCAGCATGAAGAAGAAAGAAAGAAGAATAAGAATGAAATTGATGATTTTAATAGCAGAAAGAAGAACGAAGAAGAAGAGTTAAAAAAGTGGTATTTTTGAAAATGAAAAATTAAAAAAAGGTAAAGTTAAAAGGGAAAAAAAGATGGTGGTATTTTTAATTGTGATTTCTTTTTCTTGGTTAGTTTTGTAAAATTTCCTTATTTTTTAGGGGGAGATTCAGTTGACTAATGGACTGAGATTGAGAAAGCAAAAATTCTACTGGCCTGGATTTTTTTTTTTTTAATCTTGGGCCTTATTTGGATCTGGGCCTTATGACATTATATGTAATATCAAACGTTGATTGTCTAGATGGCGTATGTATGCCAATTCAATGAACAGTTGATTTATAGAGTAAACATATAACAAGCCAATGGAAGAAAAGAGCAGAATTAAAAAAGGAAAACAAAAAACTCACCAACAAAATTATCTTTTTTAAAGAAATAAATATTAAACATATCTTTGGCTAGTTCATATATATATATATATATCTTTGGCTTCTAGAAAGATGAACTTGGCCAGCAAGAATTCTTAACATGCAAATCCTAAAACTTAATTGTATAGTTTTTCTAGAAAGTCTTCCCCATGGATATAAACTATTTAAGTTCCCCTCTATTTTTTAAATTCTAGAAAATCTTCAATTGATATTTCTACTTCTTGGAAATTGCTAAAGAGTCATAATCTTTTATTGTAAAGTTATCAAAACTCTTTCTAGTAGCCTTACACAAAATAATATCATATTCCATCTAGAAGCCTTGCTTGTCTGTCTCTCTCGTTGTCTTGTCTCCATCGGTTATATATAGAAACTTGGTCTTCCACTATCAGCTATCACAATTCATTTCTCAATTTGTCCTCTGCACGTCTAATTATTCTAACCCATTCCCCTCATCTATACACAAAATGGAAAACTCCATTGAAGAATTCGAAGATGCTCTTTCTTTATGTGATCTTTCTCTTCATGACGACCAAGAAATCGAATCCAATGAATATGATGGTCTAAGCTCTTCTTCATCAACCCAAGAGTTCTTTGAGTTTTCTTCACCTTCTAGGACCAATTCTACAGTTGAAGATATCATTTTCTGCGGGAAAGTCATTTCTTGCAATGGTAATGATGATCAAAGAAAATATCCATCAACCAAAAAGAAGGCAATTAGGTCATTTCCATCTTCTGCAACTTCCTCGCCACAGCGGCCAAAGAATTTTCGGTGCTCGTCGTCGGGAAATTCCAGCAAGAAACACAAAGTTATGCTTGGATTGGCGAAGATTCCGTCAAAAATGGAGCTCAGCGATTTAAGGGAAAGGCAGAACCGGAGGACTCCACCTCCCATGTTTCCAACGGTGGCCGGGGAGGGTGGTAAATCGACTGTTGTTTCTGGGGATGGGAATGGGGGAAAGAGTCGCAATTGGGGTCTGCTGAGTCCGTTCAGATGTAGGGCTCAAGATCTTGCAAAAATGTTGGGTGGGTCTTCTTCTTTCGGCTGTCTTCGGCTGGCCAGGCCTTGTTTTGACTAGAATTTTGGATTTTTTTTTTTCTTTTAAAAAATTCTTACATATTCTTTTGATTTTGTTTTATTATTGTAAATTAATTAATAATAAATACAATATGAATTACAAATCATATTGGATTGAGGAGAATCTGTATGTGTTTTTTTACAAAATTAATAAGTAGATAAACATATGCTAAATAGACATATGGACATCAAATGTCAGCTCATGTTCTTTTCAATCTTTAGACATACCGCATAATTATTGGAGCCATTGGAATACCTTGATTTGAATTTCTTTTTAATTAACAAAATAATACGTAATATTTATTTATATGGTTATTAAACTCGGATTGACTTGGACGGTCGGACTGGTTGGATCGTGACTCGAAAATTAATTTGAGTTGATTCAACATGAAAATCGGAAAGAGTAAAAACTAGGATTGACTCGAAAAAAATCGGGTTGAATCGGGACTCGATGACTCGGACCAGATTCCGATTCAACCAAAAAAATTATTATTTTAAGAAACCAATCCCTAAATTTTCAAAAAAATACAATGATATAATTAAAAATATAAAATTTAAAGATCCTATAATGTGTTCTTTTAACTAAATCCATAAAAAATTATTATATATATGCAAAATATACAAAAACGGTATCTATAATACATATCTGAATGCAGAATTGAATCATCATAAAAAATTTTTATGTTTGATCTTAACAGTAGATAATTTTTTTTAATTATTATTTTATATATATAAGAGTTTATTACATATAGATCGAAAAAATCTTTTCATAGTAATTACAGCTAATAAATTGGTAATTATGATTGAAAATTTTGAAACGATAGAAATCTTTGAACATATAATTAGTTTATAAGGATTAAAAAGCTGGTAAGAAATTAGATTAAGTTTTGATTGCTTAAATTGCATGTTAATGGAGCTACAATTAGACATTGATAAGCACCATCCAAGAACAATTAGTGTTGACTAATTAAGTATCACCATGTCGCAATTGGTATATAAACAGTATATAAATAATTTTAGAAACACAACTAACTTTGTTGGTCTTAATATTTTTATATTGATATTTATTAATTAATAAATTTTTCAATGTATTTTGACATATTATATTTTTATTTTTTTATAAATAATTATATTTAATAAAAAGTAAAAACTTCGAGTCGAACCGATCCAACCAATTGACTCTTAACTCAGTTGGTAGATCGAGTCGATTTTGAAAACATTGTTCATTTATATATATTTGAATTATATTTAAATTTATTTTTCATCAATTATCAGTTTTTAGATGTTGTTACGTAACAGGTTAGTTAGTGCAATGCTTTGCTATACTCTTTCCTTTTCATTCAACAACTAGGTTGTGTTTATATATTATATAATTTTTTTTAGTTCCTCCAAACGTTGAGCAAGTCGTCCCCTACCGAAAATTCATGGCTGCTGCTGCTATTATTATTCTTATATCACTAATACGCTTTGCTACGAATTTGACTAGGGTTTTTTTTTTTATTCGAAAGAGACAACCAATGCTTAAACATAAATTTAATTATTTTATTTAAACATAACGTTATGTAATATAAATTTTGTTTAATTTCTAAACTATGTTACCTTAATATTTTAAAATATCTAAGTTGCAGTAGAACTCCTAAAGTTAAGTATATTCCTCGTAACTTGTAGTCTGTAGATGCATTTTCATTTTTTTTAAGGCTCTCAACATAGTTTCTATTCTTTTATGATTAGGAAAATTTTAACTTTTTTTTTAATAATAATTTTTTTAAAAAAAATTAAAAAAGTAGAGTGTATTAGAAAACTTATAACCAATATCTAATTTGAATTTTGTTACTTCACGCAAAACTCTCCACTTTTCATTTCTTACAATTTGTGGGCATATTACTACTCACCACGTCATGGGTTCGAATATTGTGAACAAATTTATTGGAGAAACTGCATTCTATTATTCACTAGCCACAGCATTTAATATTACCTTTATTTATTTTTTTTAAAAAATTAATTATAAATTTTAATTGATTGAAGTATTAAAAATAATATAAAAATTAGTTGTAAATTCTAATATGAAAAATCATAAAAAAAAGGGTAAAATGGTTGACTTAGGATTCAAATTCGCGTGGCTAGGGGGTAGTAAAGGGCAATTTTGCTATTGAGCATTTGAAACAGGGTGTGCAAAGCCGATTCGACCCAATTAATCCGACCAATTCGAACCAAATCAATATATTCGGATGGAATTAGTCGATTTGTTAGGATCGGTTCGGTTATTATAATAGGTGTTAATCGAATTTCGAGTTGGGTGAACCCCGGCTAACCCGAACAACCCGAATTTTTAATATATAAATAAAAAATATATAATTTCTCTACAATATTAATTAATATATAATATATATTTAATATAATTTTGAAATTGTTAGTTTGTTGTATTTCTAAAATATTTTTTATGGTATTTAAAAGTATTTATTTGAGTTAATTTAGGATTTTAATTTAAATGTGTAAATTAAAAAAAATAATTTCGGATTAATCAGATTGTTTGGGTTGGGGACAAAAAAATATCGAATTGTTCGGATAGAGATCCGATATTTATGTAGGATAGGATCGGACGAGAAAAATATATAAATTTCGAATTTCGGATTAATCGGATCGAGTTCATCCGAATTCGACCGATGCACATCCCTAGAAACATGTATTCAACATATCTTTTGTAATTTAATATATGTTAAAAAAAAAAGGAAAAGGAAGAATGCTATTCATCGGATTCTGACCGTATTGTGAGAAGTGGAGAGTTTTGCCATTAAACCGCAACATTCAAATTTAAAATTAGTTTCCAAAATATTAATTATAATATTTTAAATTGGTGTGGTGTCATATGCTATTGATCGTATATTTGATCTTGCAACAAATAGCTGTGAAATTGCTGCTAAGGGTGAGAAAAACAATCAAAAATATGGTTAACTGTAAAATCGATTCAAAATTGAATTAATTTTTACATTTAATCGATCCGATAGATTCGGTTATAATTTTTAATTTTTATATTTTTGATTAATGGTTACGATTTAGATTTTTAAATATCGGTTAACCGTTAGTTTACAGTTCACCGTTATATATATATATATATATTCAATTTTTTCTATTTCTCTCTAAAATTTATATAAAATAATACTTTAAAATATATTTTTATTTCTATACCTTAATTTTTTATATTTTTCTATAAAATTTATATAATAATTTAAATTAAATTTATATTATATCATTCTCTTTAATTATATAGTAAAATTTATATATAAAATCTGATTAACTTTTTTATATGTTATTTTTAATCATATATTGGTGTTCATATTTTACTAAATAACAATTAATTATATTTTCTTATATTTTAGAGTTTATGTTATAACATTTAATATTATCCAAAATTTTATTTGACTTAGAATGAAGGATATTAATTTTCAACAAATATCAAATCTATTATATAATATTAGCTATTAATTTATATAACATGAACTTTACCTAGTAAATTATGTTTATTTTGTAATTTTGATATTAAATTATTTTGCATATTTAAAATTAAATTTTACTTTATCTATTTTTTTTGATAATTTTATGTTATAAATTTTAATTATTGACCGAAAAATATTGATTAACCAAACTGAAAAATTGAAATCGGTAGACTAATTAATCGAATATAACGGACTGGTTAATGGTCAGTGATTTTAAAAAATCGATATTAATAAATTAGTTAATTTTTTTACTTATGAACTGGTTAATCAATCCATGCTTACCCCTAATTGTAGTTTTTCTTAAATTTTTAAATATTTTTTTTGACAAATGCTATTTTTCTAATTTAAAAAAAATTATTTAAAAAATATTTTGAAATTTTGATGGACCTCTAATTCATTAAGTAGCTTTTCATTTTAGTCTTTGACCTCGCTTTTGCTTTTCAACTGAATAATAATTACTAGGGAAGAGCAACTAGTCCAGTAATAATTTTTTTTAAATAAGTTCATTATTATCGGTTAACTGCTATATCGATTTCGATTTTTAATTCGGTTTTTCGGATCGATTTATTGGTTAACCACTAAAAAATTTTAATATATAAATTTAATAAACTATACAATTTATAATATTATTTTTAATAGTTAAAAATGCTTTAAAAATGAAAAAATACTAATTAAATACAATATCCATTAAAATAATCAAAATAAAAATAAAATTTTCATAATTAATTATAAAAATTAAAAATATTCAATATAAAGCTAATAACAGAATGCTAATTATGCACATAATTTTAATATTTATTTACTAAAAATATATATTTTACAAAAGTATATATAATAATATTTATAAAATACAAAAAAATTGAAAAATATAAGTGTAAAATTTAAAAAATATATATATATATATATATTCGGTTTCAATTTCGGATCGATTAACCACCGATTTTTAAAGTAAAAATTATAAACTTGAAATTTCAGTTCGGTTAACCTAAAAATCGATTCAGTTTCGGATCGATTTTTTGATTAACCGAAATTTTGGTTAACCATGCTCACCCCTAATAATTACAATCGTTTCATAAGATCAACACATTTATTTTTATTTTTTTTTTATAATTACATCATTGGAATCCAAAAATATAAAATTATAAACCTTCAAGTAATTTCCATATTGTAATAGATATTTGTTTTGACAATATCTCTTTAGTGCTATTGTATCTACTTCTGCTAATATTATTCATATGATTTATTGTTAGAAACTTATTTTCTAGTTGGTATATATTTGTTGTTATTAGTATTTGGATCTTGTTGTATATATGATGAGCTATTTGTTATTTATGCAAGCAGATACATTGCACTTTTAGAGAATTGCATAACTTGTTATCGTGCATCATATATCATTGATATCTGTTTTAACTTACCAAGGCCAGAGCAGACATTTAATTAGCAATATTTGAACATTAAATGCACATAGATTAAAATAGAAATCTAGAGTCGAATTGATGTCTTTTTACCTTAGCCAAGCTATTAATTCAGCATTCCGATAAGCACCCTGTTTTGCTAAATTATTAGCAAAGAAGTTACTTTTTTTGTGCTTGTGTACAAAGCGGACCATGTTATATCTGCTAATAAAGTTTCTAATGTCATTGAAAACACTTGCCAACTTCCATGGCCTTTCGAAATATAGATTATTCAACCAGGATATTACCATCAACGAGTCCAACTCAAAGATTACCTCCTTGTTTTGTTCAATAAGGAATTAAATAGAGATCTCCAATGCTTTACGCATTGCCAACAGCTTTGTAACATGAGAAATATTCACTCCGATATTGCAAGAGAAATGGCATAAGACCACACTTAAAGAATCATGTAGTACTCCACCGATTCCTTCAAAACCCAGAGTTCCATAGCTTGAACCATCTGGGTTCCATTTCAATGTCCTATGAGCTGGGGGCTCCCAAACGGATTTAGGCTTTAGCCTGAAGTTAGGTTGCATCTCCCTAATGTTTTCCAAAGCTAAGAGTAGATCATGCCCATGTAAAGCAATAAAATCATTGCGTTCCTTGATTCAATATGAAGAGCGAGCCAAACATAGGTGAAATAAGGAGATGACATCTATCTTTTTAGAGCTTGAAAACATATTGCATTTCTTTCTAACCAAATAGACAACACACAAGCCTGGAAGATAATGTTCCACACCTTTTTACCAATTGTTTTGCTTGCAAAGAGTTGCCATTGCCTAACCAGGCCCTTGAAGCTACTGGGGATGAAAAATACAAAACCCCACCAGTTAATTGCTTTGTACCAAATAGAATATGAGAAAACACACGTAACCAATAGATGATCAATGTTTTCTGAATGCTCTTTATAGAGAGGGCAAAGATCCTCCTAGGGAGATAGGATTCCTTTGTCAACAAGAAAGGATTTAGTACTCACCTTGTTCATAAGACACAACCATATGAATAATTGAACTTTAGGTGGAGCAAAATTTTTCCAAAGGATGAAAGAGAACTTTGATAAATTATCCATCACCATAGAAGGGTGAGCCAAAAGGCTACAAGCTGACTTTACAGAAAACTTACCTTTCGTATCCAAAATTTCCTATCTACCCGACCTAAGTAGAGATTGAAGGAGTTGATAGACATAAGTTCTTCCAACAGTTCTAGTTCCCACTGTATAAGAACTCTCCTCTATTTTAATTCCCAAATCCATTGCTCTCTAATCCATCTTCCGTAGTCTGCCATTATTGAGTATTACAGCAAAAAAATATTAAATAGGCGAGGGAATTTTACTTTAAATGGTACATCCAATAACCATTAATCATGCCAAAAGTGACATGATCTTCCATCCCCAAGATCAATAGCTTGGCTGTTAACCAAGAGAGGAGAGGATATGACTTTATCAATGTCTCTCCATATAGGTGATGAGCGCTGGTCAGAGATTGCTTCTGGAATTAAGCATCTATTAATCTTGTATTTCTTGAAAATAAGCTCTTGCCACAGTGAGTTATTCGATGGGTCCAGTTTCCAATACCACTTGAATAATAGACTTTGATTCCTATGAGAAATAGAATCAATACCTAGTCCACCCAGCTTCTTTGCTCTTTCCAAAAGATTTCATTTAACTCCACACAACATTTTTTGTTACCATTCGCACTCTAGAAAAAGTTCCTTATGATTGAGCTAAGAGAATTGATTTCTCCATTTAGCATTTTAAATATAGACATGTAGTAGATTGGCAAGCTCATTAGAGTGGCTTTTATCAAAGTGAGACTACCTGCCATAGATAAATATTTTCCCCTTAAACCAATAAGCTTACTCTGGAATTTCTGAACAACTGGCTTTCAAGTATCTAGCCTTCTCGGATCAACTCCTAAAAGCAGTCCCAAATAGGAGCAATGGAGCTACTGAATCTTGCACTTCAATGTATTTTCACACTTTTGCAACCAATTCGGATCTACATTGACACCAATATAGAAGCTTTTGTGAAAATTTACTGCCAATCCGGAAGCAACTTTAAAAAATTTTAACACATTTTTTCAAGTGTAGGATACTAGGAGCATTAGGTTCCAGGAAGATTATCGTGTCATTAGCATATTGTATATGAGACAATGACAATTTTGAGGAGTTAAAAAGTGGATTGATACATTTGAACAACTAGAGATCCATTACTCTTTTTAACAAGATCGATAAACCCTCCGCCGCAATTAAAAAAAGGAATGGAGAGAGCGGGTCACTTTGCCATAACCCCCTAAATAGGCAAGTTTCAAACGTTGGTGAACCATTCACCAAAATAAATACATAGGCCGGGATGATACAACTTTTAATCCAGAACCTCCATTTCCCACCAAAATTCATTAGCTCCAAATTCATTATATGGTTTAATACAATATTTTAGTCATTATAGTTATTTTATTAAATTATTTTGAGTTATTTCTTGTTCTTAATTTATTGTGTGATGTGATTATCATTTTCCTAAGTCAATGTACCCACATTTTGTTTGCTTTTTTTTTTTTCCCTTGTTACAGATTATTAGTTACTTGTACGACAGAGTATTCAATTGGTTTGTTATATATGAAAACTGATCAAACCGAACATATTAGAAACTAAATCGATCGAAATTGTTTTGATCGATTTGGTTTGGTTTATTTGGTTTTGATTATTTAAAATTTAATTTTTTATACTGTTAAATATATTTTAAATAAAAAAATTAATAACTATTAAATGATAAAGTCTACAACACCATAATTTGAATATTAAAAATTATAATGAAGTAATTATATTGTATACTATAATTACAACTAACTAATTATAATTAACTCATTAATTAATACATATAAAAAAGTTTAAAATAGTAAATATGTATTGTGCATAATTATTGTTTTAATTATTGGTTTTTTTTGACATAAAAAAATTATTGTTAATTAATGAGGATTACAATTAATTAAGGCAAAATTTGATTATTTTGCAATTATCGAGGTTAAGTCCCCAGAGGGGTATTTTGGTAATTTTAGCATGCATATAATTGAATATGGGTAAGTTGTAATTTTAAGGAAGTATGTAATTGAAAGTAAATTAGAAGTTTTGGGGTTAAATTGTAAGAAATAAAAATTTAGGAGATCAAAGTGTATAGGGTATTTTGGGAATTTCTCTTAGTGAGATATTTATCCCACTCAATAAATTAGGGTTTTTGGAAGAGATGGAGATCGGCATTTTGAGGGATCTCTCTCTCTCTATGGTCACGGTTTGGAGAAAGATGCTAGGGTTTATGAGTTAACATGAAAGGTAATGTTTTCCCTTGAAGATCTCTTCTTTATCTTCTTTTTAATTTATGATTTCTGGTGATGAGGGATTACAAGATCATGTTGTTGTCACCATGTGCAACGAGAAAAGAGAAGCAGACAAATCAAGTGAAAGAGAAGAAGGAATCATGAGTAAAGGAGTTGGATTTGAAGCTTTATTAAGGTATGAAACTATTATGTTGATTTTATGTATGGAAGGATGGTTTTTGTTAGTTGTAAAAGGATCTATAGAAATTTAGGGTTATGTTTTCTAGGTTTTTAATCGGGAGTTTTAAGATAAGTTTTGAAGAACTGAGATCGGATCTATTTTCCTTGTGAGTGCCGGTGCCGAGTCATAAAGTTCTTCACAAGTCGTGCACCATTTGCCCCTGGGTCACTCGTTAATGTGCTATTCTTCTTTGGCTTCTCACTAGTGAAATCCCTTTACGAGTTGTGTATTCTTGTCCGACTCGTGAGTCCCTTCACGAGTCATGAAATGTGGCCCTTTTTCATCACTCATTCACAAAGTCATGAAAGATAGCCATTTTCTTCACTCATGAACCTCATCCCTTTACTTCACTCTTGAAATCCCTTTACGAGTCAAATGTTTCTTCATGACTCATAAACCTATTTGGACTTTTTTGATTATAAGTTAAGCTAGAGAAAAGAAAATTAAATGATTCTTGTTGCGTTTGAAAATAGACTTCCATACCTATATTTCATATGAAGAAACCAAGTTCTAAATCTATTTCTAACTAGGCCATATTTCAGCTTGAATTCTGGAATAGTTTGCTGCCCAGTCACTAGGAGCAGACCTTAGTGTTTTGTAAATATATGAAAATATAGAAATGATATCAAGATAATTTTCAATTTTTTAGAAACTAGAAACATAGTGGAACAAGTTTTTAGAAGACCATTTTTTCTGAAAATGCCTTTTGGTATGTCAAAAACTGCTTAAAAATCAAACTCAGAAAACTACCTATGACTGTTCACGACTCGTGACATGTGCTACTCATGAACAAGTGCACGAGTCGTGAAGTTTGCTCCCTGTCATGAGTAGTGACACCCCTCATGACTCGTGACACTTTCTTGCTTCACCCAAACATGATTTTGAAGCCCTTTTGTGTCATCAAAGCTGGTCTAAACCTTTTTAAGTAATTTTAAAGCATTTTAAACATAAAATAAAGATAAGTTGTGACACTAAACATGATTTAAATGAAGCGATATATGAGAATAAAGTTAGTAAATGAACACTAACATTAGAATACATGAAAATGTTTACTTGCATGTGATTGTATTATAATGATTATACATATGTGATTTTGGCTTTGTCCAAAAATATTGCACACTGATATTTCTCTACAATGACATAAGAATACTATGACGTAACCTAATGACAATAAGATGATACTTGCAAGGTTATAAGTCTAAGTTGAAAGATTTGGGACATTGCCTTTTTAGGCTTAGTCATGAGACCATTGAAGTTAAGTTATGCTTTAAGTCATAATGGAAAGTAGTGATCAGCATTGATATAGAGGAACATGCTTGTCTTTTGCTTATGCCACGTATTTTACTATGTAAACCTCATACCCACAAGTAGTGTGCTAGCATATAAGATGGGATAATATTGCATAAATGTACCTGATGGTAAGATAAAATAAGATAAAATGTACAAATATGATGATTTGATACATATATGATCACGTTAGGGTATATAACCTGTGGTCCATAATCTAATAGACTATAAAAGTAGCTAAGGGCTTAACTAAGAACAAGTGTTGACCTAATGATGTAATTAGTGTATTCATCTTATTATATCGTTCATAGTTACTTAATTATTGTTTAAGTGATTATGTGTTGATATGAATGACTATGATATGGTATAGAAGCTACTCCCGGCAAACAACAACAAGGTATGTCATTGAGAACTGTTGATGAAGTAGATAAATACAATATCTATTATTAATGTGTCTATGTCTATTGTTTATGTATCTATGTTATGATAAGTGGTCTACCTTAATATGTGAACAGGTATAAATAGCAAAACCACGTATTGTCATGATTCAAGTTGCATTTATATGTTTATGGATATGCATTCAATGTTATGAAGACTTTTAGTAGCAAGATCCATATTTTCATATTGCCTTATGAAAACCATGCATAATATTGTTTATGACGATATAAATCAATGAAAGGTTATATTTTATTATGTTTTTATAATCATGCAACTATTATGATATGAATGAATGAAATTTGATGCAACTATGTGATCATATGATAGCATCCATATATACTGGAGCTTATAGCTCAATATATAAATATGATTAGAATGATATGCATTTTTTTTTGAAATGAGGCTTTCAGCCAAATGATGTACTAAGTAAAGAATAATATGTTAAATAAAAGATGTTCTTAAAGTGGTTAAGCCTGCGGGTCTTAGTTTAGTTGTGGATTAGATAGGCATGCCTAAAGGGATATAGTTACAGCTATTGTAGTTGACCCTGTTTGGGTCTTGTTCCTTAATGGAACCATCATTTGGCCCTTTGGGGTCCATAGTTTGTTCTTTGCTGGAACTATTGTTTGACCCCGTTTGGATCCATTGTTTGATATCTTTGGATATCCATAGTTTGATACCTTCGGGTATCCATTGCTCCCATTATCCACCCTTTGAACTAGTGCTTAGGTAGGCTATTAAAAATGATAAAAATGTACACAAGATAAAGTAAAACATACATTAATTGCTTTACTTATGTAATGTAAGCAAGATGAATGGCCTATTATATTACTTATCATGATTTCTTTTGGCAATAAACCATTTCAGTGAAATGAAATTATTGGAATGTATATCTATGAGATTTAAATTGCCATGCTTTGATAGAATGCGTACAATGTTATAATAAGAACTGTTTGGGCTATAGCATACACAATGTGTTTCATATGCTTTAGAAATTATGAAATGTATGTATGTAATAATTGGACCTTCACTAGTAATCATGATACGTAAGGATGTTCTATGTGATTTCATGCAAACCTGATTAGTTAATACTTATGAATGTTTACACCTATATATGCACTCCAATAACTCTTACATAAGCCAAAGGATGGTGTATAACATAATATGATATTGGTTGACATTTAGTTGCCATAATAAGATAGCATCAAGGAATACATGGTTGGGAACAGTAGTTGTGAGTTATAATTGTATTCCATAATTATGATTGTGTGATATATATATATATATATATATATATATTTCATGACACATACATTTCTTATGCTTTGAATGAACATTAAATGCATATTTCATGTAACTAATGAGATTAAATCCATATGATTGGAGGTTATACCATCAGTAATAACGAGGTCAGAATTAAAGAATGAAAGGATTAAGAGGTTTATAAATTATGCTAATTTATCAAGAAAGAGTTTTAATTATCAAATTAAATTGAAAAGTCTTTGGAAACTAGCCAAGTTCGTGCCATGCTCTACATTTATGTAAGTATATTAGTATTGTTAAGTTGAAGATCCCTTCGAAATATTCATTATGAAATAATTAATACTACAGACATATATTTACTTTATTTATGAAGGTTGTAGTGTATTAATGATAATTTGGTAAGACCTTGTCCATAGAGTTTTGTTCCCTACTAAGCTTTATAGCTTAGCAAGGGTTTGTTTATCTGTGTAGGTTTTTGGATAAGCTCCATTTTGGTTTGATAGCTACCGTAGCTTAACCATCATCAAGGAGAGGAGCGGGCCGGTTGCAATTATGTTGAGGATTCTATTATGTATTGTTGGCCAATTATATTAGGCCTTCTTATTTATAAGTTTGATTTATTTATTGTGGCATGTAATCATGGCCTGTGTTATTATTATTATTAGTATTCTTGCATGATCTTTATTACGTATGATGACGATTGATGATGATTGGTGATTATCCATAGTTAAGGGATTAGGGTGTTACAAGTGAAGGGAGAGGGAAGAGTTTTTTCTATTTATACTAAAATCCTGGTGACTTTAAAATTGTCTACAGGCCCAATAACCATTATTTTGTGTCCACCTAATATTAGAGTTAACACAAGTAATATGAGCTATATTTTTATGATTAATTAATTAATCTAATAATCTCCCACTAGGCCCATGCATGTTACAACTTGATGATCCAACAATATACTTTAAGCGCACATCATACATTGAATCTATCAAGTCATCAAACTTGAATGAACTGAAATGATGGGATCATGGTGGTCACAAATCATTTAACAATATGATTCCTTCCATTTATCACACAATCAACTCCACTCATAATAACCGTAACAAAAAAATACTGTAAATCTCAACTTTAATGTTTTTTCAAAACGTAATTTGTCATCACGATAAATAATGTGTGTGCACAACATAATGTGACAACTAAACAAAAAAGCAAAAACATAACTTTACTTGAATTCATAAGTGTCAAAACAATAATAGCAAATAACCAAACATATGTATATACATAGCATGATCTCATGCTAACAAACACTTATCTATAATGCCCATTGATAGTTGTGAATTTTTAGTGCATTTTTAATGTGTTTTATGTGTATATTTGAGTAAGTTTAGTGTTATTTTTGTTGATTTATGTTTAAATATTTGCGCTTTGTATTTTGAGGTCTAAATGTGAATTTTGATATTTTTCAGGACTTATTTGAATGGAATTATCATTTAAGTCAAGAAAGGAGGAAAGATGGAGCAAATATATAAATAAGAAGCAAATTTTCATTTTTAAGAAAATGATCAATTGGTAGAGTGACCAGGCCACTCAGTTGAGTGCCCAGATCACTCACCTCAGGCAAAATTTCACTCACCTAATGTGATTTTAACTTTTCTTTAGCAACTTTTCACTCTCCATAGTGATTTTCACCACCTTCATGAGTGATATAAGAAGAAACATGAAATAAAGCTTTATATTTGAGTAAAACTCCAATTCAACATGGATTTGGAAGTTTATTAAGGTCTAAACATCATATTTAAAGCCTATAAAAGGAGGTCCAAGGCACTAAAGAAAAAGATAGTAGGGAAGATAGCTTACGAATTTTCTTTGTTTAGTTTTTCTTTAGTTATTTGTACATTAATTATAGCTTAGTTTTCTTATTTTCTTAGTTTACATTTCTCTTAAAAGACTTAAGCTTTCTATTGAAGTCATCAAGAGTAAAGTTTGAGGCTTCACGAGATTTGTATCTCTTTACTTTAATTGTTCTTTAATTTTCATCATGTTTGGTAAGTAGTTTTTCTCCTTTTGCTAAGGAAAATTTGAACCCTTATATTTTCATTGTAATGATTTTAGTTTGAGCTTAATTTCAATGCAAGTTTGATTATTTCTTAGTTTTGGGCAACTTTTTATCTTTGGTTGTTATTGAATTAATGATTGACTTATTTTAATTAATGGTTGATGATTGATTTAAGAATAATCTATGATATGCATGTTCTTATGTTGGTTTATTAGTATTGATGCATGATTATATTCTAAGTTGTGTGTAATTATATGTTGGTAAAAGTGAATTAATACTAGGAAAAGTTGAATTGAGAATAGGTTGAAGTTAAGTTTGCTTGCAAAAGAGTTTAATAGATATCTAGGAGTTTAAAACTGGATCTTTATGCTAAGTGTTGAATTATTCCTAACAAGAAGGTTTAATGCTTAAAATGATAGTCTTGTATGAGATATCTGACTTTATTTATCTAGTTTTTCCATAATCACTTGTATTACTTTTATTACTGAGTCATTGCAATGGAAGTTAAAGTGGATAGTTCCTTTAGCAAAAGAATTTTTGTTATTGCTTTATTTTTAATTCCTGTTAGTTTAATTTTAGTTTTGTTTTATTTAATTATTTTATTTTATTTTAGTTATTATCTTTTGATAAAAAAAACTTGGGAAATAATCTCAGATTAATTTGATTTATATATAGATATTTTGCTTAACAATCCATATTCCCTTGGGTACGATATTTGGGGTTTTAATCTTATTTTTTTATATTACTAGTCGATCTAGTACACTTACTAGACACAGGTTACCCATCCTTTCAACATGGCCATTAAATATTTTAGGCGATAATCCTTTTGTTAATGAATTCATTACCCTTAGATCAGTTCCAATATGTTTAATTAACACTTTATGTTTTTTGTACTTCTTCTTTAACTGACAGGTATTTCAAATCCATATGTTTAGCACTCTTAGGATACTTGTCATTTTTAGAGAAGAAAAAATTGCAAAATTATCACAATAAATTCTTAGTGGTCTAGCTATATTATTGACAATACCTAACCCTATGATAAAGTTTCGCAACTATAATACTTGAATAGTGGCCTCAAAGCATGCTGCAAATTCAGCCTCCAAGTGTAAGTAGTAATGACAAACTATTTTCCGCTATTCTAAGAAATCGCCCCTTTTACTAGTTAAAATAAATTACTGAAAGTAAATTTTTTTTAAATATACACAATTAATATAGTCTAAATCTAAATAACAAATCACTTTTAAGTGATCTAATTTCTTGTATATGAGCATGTAATCTTTGATGCCTTGTAAATACCTAAGTAGTATCCTTTGTAGCTTTCTAGTGATCCATTCCAGGATTACTTTGATATTAGCTTAATATTCTAGTAGCAAAAGTAATATCTAACCAAGTACAAGTCTAAATATGCATTAGACTCCTAACTAAAGATGCATAGGGAATATATTTCATTTTCTTTGATTCCAAATCATTCTTGAGACATTGTATTTCACTAAATTTATCCCCTTTCTGTATTGGAGCAACCCCTACTAAATATTTTTCCATCCTAAATCTCTCAAATAATTTACCGTTATATCCTTTCTGAGATAACCCTAAAAATCATTGTGCCTTGTCATGGAATATTTCTATTCCAATCATATAGGATGCCTTACCCATATCTTTCATTTCAAAGTTATTAGAGAGAAATTTCTTTACATCATGTAACAAGCTCAAATCATTAACATTTAAAAGAATATCATCACCATACAATACCAAAATAATGATTTACTCCTACAGAACTTCATATAGATACATCTATCAACAATGTTTGCTACAAAACCATACGAGATAATGGTGTCATTAAACTTAAGATACCACTATTAGAAAGCGTGTTTCAAACTATATATTGACTTCTTTAATTTACACACCATATTTTCCTTTTTTATAGTTATAAAAACCTCTGGTTGGTCCATATAAACTTTTTTTTAAATCACCATTCATAAAAGTGGTCTTTACATCCATTTGGTGAAGCTTTAAATGATAATGAGCTACCAATGCTATAACAATTCTCAAAGTGTTCTTCTTTGAAACCGAAGAGAAAGTCTCTTTAAAGTAGTGCCATCCTTTTGAGTATAATCTTTGGCTATATGTTTGGCTTTATACCTTTTTATATTACCTTTTGAGTCCCTTTTGATCTTAAAAACCCGTTTACTGCCCACTTGCTTTGAGTTTTCAAGTAACTTAACTAGTTCCCAAACTTGATTATCATATATAGATTTTAACTCTTCTTTCATAACATTGAGTCGCTTTTCAAAATTGTTACATTTCATGGCTTCTTTAAATGAGACTGGATCCTTATTAATGCTTAAGCCGTACTCATGCTTAACTGAATATACCACATAGTCATTAGATATGGCTAGTCTTTTCTCCCTTTTAGACCTTTGCAATATTATTTCTTGTGGCATCACTTGATCATTTGTGACTTGCACATCATTTACTATTTCATTATTGACATTCTCTGCTTCCATATATTGCATGGATGTAATGCAATAAAAGGAACAACAATTTGAGAAGAGAGACTAGATGATCATTTTTCCACTTGAATCTTTTGAATATCTACCTTTTGTGGTTCTTCACAACCATTGATTTGTCCATTTTCAATAAACCTTGCATTACCAGACTCAGCTATTCTTGTACCATGATTAGGATAATAAAATATATATCAATGAAGTAATCGCTAATGGTTCTTACATCAAGTTTCCTTTCATGAGGATTATAAATCCTTATTTTATTGTGCAACCTTAAACATGCAGGTACCTTAGGTTAGGTTTCCTACTTGTCTGCAATTCATAAGGTGTTATAGGAACTGCTTTACTAGGAACCCTATGAAGTAAATATGCAGATATCTTTAATGTATACATCCCTAAAGATAAAAGGTATATTAGTATAACTTAATATACTCCTAACCATATCCATAATAGTACGATTTTGCCTTTTAGTTACACTATTTTGTTATGGTGTACCTGTATTGTATACTGTGCATAAATACCCTAACTTTGAAGAAGTTTTGCAAATGGACCTGGACACTGTCCAGTCTTATCATATTTACCATAATATTCACCACCTCTCTCAGACCTTGCTACTTTCACTTTTCTATCTAACTATGTTTCCACTTTATTAATGAAAACTTTAAAAATATCCATTGATTGAGATTTTTCATTGAGTAAATAAAGATAACAATGACATGAATAGTCATAAATAAAGGTGATAAAATAATTTTCACTTGATGTGGATCCACCATCAAAATCATCAACCATCAAAGATCCATTAGAGATGCCAAGTGGCCTAGTCACAAGAGGGCATGCTCAGAAGTTGTAGATGGCTATGTCATCTTATGTTTAAGGCTTTGTTACACAGGAGCTATATGAAGATGCCTTTGAAAAGTGTCATAGAGAACTTGAAGGCAGGCATAAAGTACTTAGCTTTTTGGAAGCATGTAATGAAATTGGGCCAACTCTTTTGGGTTTATGCAACTTTGGGCTTTAATTGTACAAGTCATGTGCTTCATTTAAGAAGTTACATGACTTATTTATAAGTTGTAAGATGGTTTAGGCATGTGGATTTATTTATTCTTTGGCTTATTATTTTATTCTTTTCTTTTGGGCTTATATTTGGCCAACATTCTTTTAATTATTAGGTTTTGTTTAAGTAATATTTTAGTCTTCTCTAAAATGGGCTTATTTGGCTTATTGGCCCATTGGGATTTAGCCTAGCTTAGCTAAAGGCTTTATTAGGGTTTTTTTTCTTTAAGTTTGGCACCACTTAGATTTAGTTAGGGTATAAATAGGTTATTTTTGATGTAAACTCGAGATTTGATACATTAATAAGATTGGAGGCTACTTCATCTTGGCTTGGCCAAATTATAGAGAAGACTTGTGAGTTATGCTTGATTTCATTTCTATTGCATAAAAAATTTGATTAGCTTATCAAATGTTTGATTATGGCATTTTTCATTTTCTTTAATTCCCAATTATTTGCGCTTCCATTCACATATTGTTTGGGGATTTAATAGGAATTTTTTTTATCTAATTTGCTTTGCCATCCGAATTGTGTGTGTGGGTTTATAGCTTGTTAACTATTAGGTTTCACATTATTTGGTATTAGAGCCAAAGTAAGGTAAATTCCTATTTATCTTAGTATTAGGTTTGAGTTTTCTTTTCCTTTGATTCTTTATATTTATACCAATTAGAGTATTATTAATTTTCTGATTTGTGTGCCTTTTGTGGGTTAAATTTTAGCTATTTTTTCTTACCTTTTTGCCTTAAATTCTTGAATTTTAGCATGCCTATTCTTGAGATTTTCCTTAAACTGAATCTTGAACATCTTTAGCTTGAATTCGAATCCTAGTAGAAAAAGTTTATAGATTAGTTTGCTGATTTATAAAAAAATCATCGATACTATTCATGTTACTATTCAATACTGTTCATGCATTGTTTTTGATATTGTTTATTAAAAAATAAATAAGAAAAAATATGAAAAAATAAGGAAAAATAAGGAGCAAAATATTTTAAGAGGTGGAAAAATTAATCCTAATTGCTTGGAGATTAAGGAATCCTTTAAGAGGTGGGAAAATTAATCCTAATTTCTTGGGATTAGGTTTTAAAAATTTTATTCTACATTTGATTAGTATTACAAGCTAAAATCTTATTAAGACAAGGACTTTATTTTGCCATCATTTTTAGCCATCATTTTGTCATCATTTTAGACATCATTTTGGCACCATTTTTTCATCATTTTGCTATAATTTTCCCACCATTTTGTCATCCTTTTACTATCATTTTACCATTATTTTGTCTAAATTTGTGGGATTCATTTCTTATTGTACAAAATCTAATTTGTTTGTCATAATTTTATTGCCTTTCATGTGCTTATCTTTTAGCAACCATTTTGCACATAACTTGACACATTAATTAGAGCTTAATACACTATTCGACCTATTGTTCATTTTGACTTTATATTGATTTATCTTTGAGTGCAATCTGCCGTACTTAGTATAATTAGGTATTTATTTGTTTCTTTGATTGAGTAGATTAATTAGGTTCTATATTTGGTTCACTTTGTAGTGGGTTAAATTCACATGTTTTAACCATATTATCATTTTTTTTATTCTTGTTGCTTCTTTCTTTGTTTTAGCTAGCTTTTATTCCTTTTACATTGTTAGAGTATCTTTACTTGTTCTAATACTTTAATTGAATATATAATCAAGTGGTATACCATTTTTGTCCGTGTACTATCTTCATATTGTTTAGTATATTCTCTTCTAGTTTTAAGCTTTCTTTTATTATAAGTTTGCTTATTTCTTTGATTTCTTAAATGTGCTCAAATTTTTGTTTTGTGAATTGATTTCTAAAGTCCAATTTAAAAGTTGCAAGTAGAGTGGAAAAAGATGAGAGAGTGTGAGTACATTAAAGAGGGTAAAAGCCTTAATTATGTAAAACACGAGAGAAGTGACATACCTTGAGTGTAAACATATAATGAAGTGTTTGTAAGGCTATTATCTAACATTTTTACAGGTATTACATAATGACAAAAGAGTCTAGTAAGAAGGGAGTGACCCTTAAAGAGGTAGTTTATACATTACAAGCTATACATGGTACATTTGACAAGTTCATAAGGGACATGGGAAATATGAATGTAGGTTAAAGAGGTTGAAAATGAGTACATCTAATGCATCTAGAAGGATAACAAGGAAAGGCAGATGGGTTGATGAAAATGTAGAGATTGATCCTGAAGATTTAGAAGAAGAAGAATCAAGTGGAAGGGTGGACTGGAATTTGGGTAAAATCAAGCTTAAGATTCCTCAATTTAAAAGTTGAAACAATGCTAAGGAGTACTTAAAGTGGGAAAGAAAGGTTGAGATGATTTTTTATTACAAATGTATTCAGAGGAAAAGAAAATGAAGATTGCAGCTATAAAATTCACTAGCTATGCTTTATTTTGGTGGGATCAACTGAACATGAGTAGAAGAAAAATGGGGAGACATCCTATTAATACTTGGGAGGATATGAAGAAGGCCATAAGAAAGAGGTTTGTACCTTTACATCATTTTAGAGAATTATATCAGAAGTTACATAGACCTGTGCAGAGAGGAAAATCAATAGAAAACTACCATAAAGACATGGAAATGTGCATGGTGAGAAAAAACATTAAGGAGGAAGAAAAGGTCACCATGACTAAGTTTTTAGGTGGTTTAAACAAGGAGATTTCTGATTTCATTGAGTTTTAGAGGTATGACTCGATGGAAGAAGTGGAAGAGCTTCAACAAAACCAATAGCAACTCAAAAAATAATTAGGGATTTAAATGGACCAAAGGGAGAAGAATAAGGACTTTAGGGAATCCAAACCTTATGGGGTAGATTCGGTTTTAAAAGAGACAAGGGCTACCTAAGTTTCAAATAAAGGTATAAAAGGTAACTCTAATACTCTAACCCCTAGTAGAGAGATTAAATATTTCTAATATTTAGGGAAGGGGCATATGGCACGTGACTATACCAATAAGAGAGTAATAGTAGCTAGGGATAATGGGAAAATTATTTTTAAATTAGACCATAGTGAAGATGAGATGCATTCTTTGGAAGATTGCAGTGATTGTGATAGTGAGGGAGAGTTGTTAGTTACTAAAAGTGGAAAATCTTTAGTGGCTAGGCAAGCTTTGAACTTGAATGTTAAGAAGGAAAGACTAGAACAAAAAGAAAACATATTTCACACTAAGTGTTTGATTAATGGAAGGGTGTGCACAGTTATTATTAATGAAGAGAGTTACACAAATGTAGCTAGTGTGAGTATGGTTGAGAAGTTAAACTTGGTATGTGAAAAACATCCTAGACCTTATAGATTGCAATGGTTGAATGGCATTGTAAAGGTCAAGATAACACACCAGGTGAGAGTACCATTTCTATTGGATGGTACAAGGATGAGGTAATCTGTGATGTAGTACCTATGCATAATGGGTACATTAATAGGTATTGTTTTTCTTATGAAGGTAAAAAGATCATTTTGGCCCTATTATCTCCTTAAGAGGTGTTTGAAGATCAAAAGAAAGTAGTTAAGAGGGAAAGAAAGGCTTCAGCCAAGAGAGAAAAGGCGAGAGAGGCTTCGGGCGAAATTGTAAATGAGAGAGAAAAATAAAAGAAAGAGGGAAAAGAGGCCAGAAAAGCAACAAAACACATAAACGGCCTATTGGTGAGTGAAAACAAGAAAGGTGGGAGGCAAAAATAGAATTTTTATGTGAGAACAAAAAAGGTTAAGAGTGCTTTAGCATTAGGATAGCCTTTGATACTTATAACTTACAAAGAAGTTTTATTTTTTAACACAAACCTTAACATTGATTCTTTGCCTTTTAGTTTTGTATCTATATTGCAGAAGTATGCTGATGTATTTTCTGATGATATGCCACATAAATTACCACATTTGAGAGGGATATAATATCAGATTGACTTTATGCCTGGATCTACCATTCCTAACTAACTAGCCTATAGAAGCATTCCTATAGAAACTAAAGAGATACAAAGGCAAGTGAAAGAACTTATGGAGAAGGGATTGGTGAGATAAAGTATGAGTCTATGTACAATACCTATTCTATTGGTGCCTAAGAAGGATGGATCATGGAGTATATATGTTGATTATCATGCAATCAACAAAATCACTGTAAAGTATAGACATATTATTCCTAGGCTTGATGATATATTAGATGAATTGTATGGTGTTATGTATTTTACTAAGATTGATTTAATGAGTGGATATCATCAAATTAGGATGAAACCTGGCAATGAATGGAAAACAACTTTCAAAACTAAATATGGATTGTATGAGAGGTTAGTCATGCAATTTGAGCTATCTAACGCCTTTATCACTTTTATGAGACTTATAAACCATGTATTGCATGTATATTTAGGAAAGTTTATTGTTGTTTACTTTGATTACATACTCATTTATAACAAGTCTTTTGAGGAGCATATTGAGCATGTTAAGTTAGTTTTGTAAACTTTGAGGTCTGAAAAGTTGTATGCCAAACTTAAAAAATGCACATTTTGTATAGATAAACTTGTTTTTATTAGTTTTGTGGTAAGTACATAGGATATTAAAGTGGATGAAGAGAAAGTGAAGGCAATTAGAGATTAGCCCATGCTTAAAATCGTTTTGGATGTGAGAAGTTTTCATGGCTTGGTAAATTTTTATAGGCATTTTGTACAAGATTTCTGCAGCACTTACAAAAAAAATCAAAAAGAAAGTTGGGTTTAAGTTGGGAGAAGCACATCAAAAAGCATTCAAAAATTTGAAAGGAAAGTTATGTTCTGCTCCTATTTTATCTTTACCTAACTTTGATAAGACTTTTAAAGTTGAGTGTGATGCTTCTGGTGTAAGTATTAGGGTAGTTCTAATGCAAGAGAAAAAACCAGTTACCTACTTTAGTGAAAAGCTTCATGAAGCTCAACTCAATTATTCAACCTATGATAAGGAGTTATCTACCTTGGTGAGAGCATTTGATGTGTGGCAGCATTACAACCTAAGAAGTTTGTCATTCACACTTATCACGAGTCCCTCAAACACTTGAAAGGACAAGGTAAGTTGAATAAAGACATGCTAAATGGGTTGAATTTATTGAGTAATTCCCTTATGCTATTCAATACAAACATGGTAAATATAATATTGTTGTTGATGCATTATCAAGAAGATTTATTTTAATTTCTACACTTAGTTCTAAATTGCTTAGATTTGAGCATGTTAAAGAATTGTATGTTGATGATCCTAATTTTGGTAATGAGTATGAGGCATATGAACACAAATCTTTTGATAAAATTTATAGACATGAACAATTTTTATTTAAGGGCAGCAAGTTTTGTGTGCCTAAGTGTTCCATATGTGACTTGCTTGTATTAGAATCTCATTATAGGGGATTGATAGGTCATTTTGGGGTACATAAGACTTATGATATGTTGAATGAGAACTTTTATTGGCCTTGTATGTGCAAGAATGTGGAAAAAGTTTGTAATGCATGTGTTGCATGTAGGCAAGCTAAGTCTAAATCTATGCCCTATGGTTCGCATATTTCCTTACCTATACCTAGTTCTTATTTGACTAACTTTTATATGGATTTTATGCTTGGATTGCCTAGGCCTAAATGTGGTAGAGATAACATTTTTGTTGTGGTAGATAGGTATAGGGATATAAAGTTCCTTTCACACTTTTGGAATATTTTATGGGGTAAATTGGATATAAAATTATTATTTTCTACTACTTATTACCCCTATACAGATGGATAGACTGAGGTGGTGAATAGAACTTTGGGGACTTTGCTTCGTGTTATTATGGGTAAGAATCTTACGACATGGGAGGATTGTTCACCTTTTATTGAATTTGTTTATAATAGGAGTATTCATTCTTCCACTAGGTTTTCACCTTTTGAACTTGTTTATGGTTTTAACCCACTAACTATACTTGATCTTTGTCCATTGCCTTTACATGAGCTTTCAAGTTTGGATGGTATTGAGAAGGTAAAATTGGCGAAGTCTTTGCATGAGAAAGTGTGGGCTAGCATTGAGAAAAAGAACCAACAATATGCTGATAAAGCAAATAGAGGAAGGAAATAAGTGGTATTCACCCCTAGAGATTGGGTTTGGGTGCATTTCGCAAGGAGAGGTTTTCAAACCAAAAGAAGAGAAAGTTGGATGCACATGGTGATAATTCTTTTCAAATCTTATAATGCATCAATAATAATGCATAGAAGATAGTCTTGCTAGGTGAGTATGGTGTTTCAGCTGCATTTAATGTTCTAACCTTTCTCCTTTTGATGTGGATTCAAATTTGAGGAAAAATCTTTTTAAGGAGGAAGGGAATGATGTAGATCCACCATCAAAACCATCAACCATTAAAGATCCATTAGAGATGCCAAGTGGCCCAATCACAAAAGGGCATGCTCAGAAGTTGAAGATGGCAATGTCATCTTATGTTCAAGGCTTTGTTACACAGGAAATATATAAAGATGCCTTTGAGAAATATCATGGAGAACATGAAGACATTCATAAAGTATTTAGCCTTTTGGAAGCATTTAATGAAATTGGGCCAACTTAATTCATCTTTTGGGTTTATGCAACTTTTGACTTTACTTGTACAAGTTACGTGTTTCATTTTAAAATTAACATGACTCATTTATAAGTTATAAGATGATTTAGGCATGTGGGCTTATTTATTCTTGGGCTTACTAGTTTAGTTATTTCTTGTGGGCTTGGATTCAACCAAAATTCTTATAATTATTAAGTTTTGTTTAAGTTATATTTTAGCCTTTTCTAAAATGGGTTTATTTGTCTTATTGGTCCATTGGGATTCAACCTAGTTTAGTTAACGGCCTGATTAGGGTTTTTCCTTTAAGTTTAACATCACCTTGGTTTAGTTAGGGTATAAATAGGTTATTTTTTATGTAAACTTGAGATTTGATACATTAATAAGATTGGAGGCTACTTCATATTGGCTTGGCCAAATTATAGAGAAGACTTGAGTAATTCTTGCATAAAGAATTTGATTAACTTATCAATTGTTTGATTGTGCCATTTTTCATATTCTTTAATTCCTTATTATTTACATTTTCATTCACATGTTGTTTGGTGGTTCAATAGGGAGGGTCTTTATCTAATTTGCTTTGCCATCCAAATTGTATGTGTGGGTTTGTAGCTTGTTAGTTATTGGGTTCTGCATCGTCACTACTCCAATATGGAACATGGAATAAACCATATATATATTAATGTGTATATATTCAAGGAACTCAGTACTTCTTATGGCTGATTTTTGGATATGTGTTTGGTTTGCTTACCTTTAATGCAATCCACACGCATATCCCAATTGATAAAATCTAGTTAAGATAATATTTCATTATTCACTAACCTCATTACCCTTTCTTTAGATATATGATTTAGCCTTTGATGCCATAAGTAGGCAAAGTATTCATTATATACACTACGTTTATTACCAATATTGTATTCAACATGAAAAGGGATTCAAAAAAATTAATATCTAGGTTGAAATGATATAAACCATCTATTAAAGTACCAGAACCATAATAGTATTTTCATTTATATAAAAAAGGATCATTTCTAACATTGAAATTAAAATCAATATTATCCAACTTACTAATAAAAACTAAATTTCTAGCACATTTAGAAATATAAAGATACTTTTTAAGATCTAGACTATAATCAGTGTCTATAATCAATATGTATGTCCCAATTCCTTCTATTTATGCCTTCATTTCGTTACCCATAGATAAAAACTTTTTGATTTCGATTATGATTTAGATTGAAAGGAATCCCTGCATGACATGTGACATACGAGTAGTTGTACCTGAATCTAACCACCAGGTATTATTGGGTATCTCAATAAGGTTTGATTCAAAACATACTAAAACATAGTGCTTACCTTTCTTTTCAAACCAAGCCTTTCTTCTAAGGCAATCTTTCTTGAGGTGACCAGCTTTCTTGCAGAAGAAACAATGCTACTTTTTATGGATTTGGCCCTCCTTAACCTTCATCGAGGCTTTTTCTTTCTTGTTGTTCTTCTTTCTTGGCTTTCCTTTTTTGCTGTTAGCTTTATTATGTACTTTAATATGAGTAGAATGTTCCTTCATTTTTTATAATCTCCTTTCCTCCTGCACCAATATAGCCTTAATTTTTAAAAGGTTCCATTTTCTCCTTAAGAATGTTATAATTCACTTTGAACTTGCCAAATTCAGAAGGACATGAGTTGATAATGAAATATGATAACTTCGATTTAGTGTTAAATTCTTATTTTTGTGCCAAATGGGATAATATTGAGATTATGAAGTTTTGGTGTGCTAAATGGTGAAATTTTAACTTTAATACAGAATTTTAACCCTGCACACTGTAGAGACCAAAGTGTTTCAGCCGTGTGCCATACAAAATCTCCCAAATGCACCATTTTATTAAAAGCACATAGCAGAGAATAAAGTGTTTTTGTTGTGTGCCAAGTAGATTTTGAAGAGATTTAATCCAGAAAGGTGTGCACGGTTGAGGCCAAAGTGTCTACACCGTGTACCATTGCTATAGTAATCTTTTAACCGGTTGTACATGATAGAAACCAAAGTGTCTCCACCGTGTGCCTTTGCAAATGCTATAAAAGCAAAGTTCTGTTCTTCAATGAGGCATTTTAAGTAGTTTTCAATAGTTTTTAGCTACAGTACATAGTTTTAGCTTTTTTCTTTTTGCAGATTTCTAGGGTTTTATACTTTGCTCTTACTTGTAAAAACTACATTTTTATTAGGGTTTTATACTTTGAATACAAAAATACTATAAATTTAGCTTATTCATAATAGATATAGTTTTATTTTTCAATTAAATGCTATTTGGATTACAAAATAAGAGCTGCTCTAACTTTAGATCTATCTTCACAAATGGGTTTAAGAGTTTTTTTCTTCCTTTGTCTTTGCATTTTATATTATGTAAAAGTACTAGTCTTCTAGATGTTTAGGGATCTTTGAATCCCTATATCCATGTAAGATAATATACTCATTTGATTAAATATATTTACAAATGTTTCTTTTCCTTTAGATTGATCTTGATATTGATGTTTATGCAAGTATTTAGCTAATATCTTATTCAAGTTAATGGATTATGCTTGTTTGAAGAAGATATCATGTATGCTCTATTTTTAAAATTTTATTATTGATTATATATTTATATATAATACACACACATATACACATATATATACATGCATAAGTGGATCGAGTTCTCAGAATCATACAACCCACCATTTAATATATTTAAAATATCTATATATATACATACGCATGTGGATCGAGTTATTGGAATCATACGGCCCATAATTTCGATTAATTACATCCATCAAATGAGCTTTTGGAGCCATACAATCCGGCATTCTCATGAAGACACAGTACTGCTAAACTTCCCTAGTTGGCATGTCGATCTTATCCCATTACTCCATTTTCTGTCTAGTTTTACTAAGGGCAAATATAAAATCATTATTCTGTTTTTTTTTTATGATTTCACATGGTATAATGACGCATGCTAAAATTTCCATTTCTCATCACTTTTCACCAAATTAATTTCACTTCCATAATTCGATTTCTATCGTACGTATATTTATACTCGTATATGTATGATTGCACGTTGTTTATCATGTTACCTCTTACTTAAATACACTTAAAATTATCATTAAACAAAGTTGATAATATCACATATATTAGCAAATTAATATATCACATTGGAGAACCGGTTGTAGGCACTTTTACTGATGGAAATTTTATATCGGTAAATTTACCGATGAAAAACATAGTCCATCAGGAGGTGTGGACTGAAAAACTGTCGTAATTTGCCATATTAATTGACGGATTCAAATTCCATCATTAAAATTACCAACGGCATTTTATTTTTCATCGAAAATTTTAGCTATGGAAAAAGGTTTTTCGTAGGTAAATTTTTGATGGAATGACAAGTTTTGTAGGTAAATTTAGTGATGGTAAGTGTATTTCCATTGGTAAATTTGTGTCATAATAAAAAAAATTTGCGATGGAAATATCTGTCACCATTCGATCACTAAAAATATATTATATTTTTGAGTAATGTTTCCCATGAAATATCCATTCCATTACACACACCACTGGAATCATGCTTAATTTTGACATCTAATCAATTAAATTAAATCAAATTAATATACATATATATGATGCTGGACAATTAAAAAAATACAAAATAAATCTGATAAAATCCAACAGAATTAAGGAATCCATGACTATGATGTTTTGTAAATAATATAAATAAAAGGGTGTCGTCACTTGAGTAATGATAAATGTTATTAACCATCCTTTTTTCAAATGTCACTTTTTAATTTTCTTTATACAAATTAATAAATAAATAATTAATATAATCTTTATGAAATGCTCATCCTGATTTGCTAAAATAACAATTAAAATTATTATAGGTGCTGATTTAACAATTGAAATGATTATAGGTGCTGATTTAACACCCAAAAGTGATTTAACAATTGAAATGATTATAGGTGTTGATTTAACAATTGAAAGAGTCAGACGTTACCTGTAAACTGGATCAGCATCACCAGCACTTGCATCCAGAACTTGAACAAGACATGAAAGCACCAAATAGAAACTGATCCAATGCCGATCCACCATCTAAATTAGAATTTGTAAGAAAGTTAAACTCTAAACCAATTCCAAAAAAAATGTCACAAGAGATATTTAAAGAATAGCAGCTGACCAAGTATAATTATTTGTATTAACATCAGTCCTTAATCATTCTTTTACTGAAATGCAGACAAAGAGCAACAGAGAATATAAAGAAGTTAAAAAGGTAAAGTATTTTCTTTTGCATGTGTTTCATTTAACAACTTTCTTTTTCTTATTTTTAAATAGCATTTATCATCTCCTAAAAAGATTTCACTCACCTGGTTAATTGGCAAGTAGCCCTAAGGTTGTTCATTTAAGAGCATGAAAATCACAACTCTGTAATCAAATTTCTAAGAGAAAAATTATACTTAATAAACATCCAAGATTAATATTGATAATTTCCCATCTATCTATAAGAAATTTAAGCGAAACTTAATTATTTTTTAGAATCTAATTTCTCGAGTTTTTTTAGTTGCATGAGATAATAATTTCTTTATACAAGCTCTTTAGAATATGCAATTATGCAATTATTTCTTATGAATATGCAAGCTCTTTAGAATATGCAATTATGCAATTAGAATCTAATTTGTCGAGTTTTTTTAGCTGCATGAGATAATAATTTCACAACTCTGCAATAAAAATTCTCTTATTATTTATTCAAATAATGTGTATTTGCACCAAACAAGAAGAGAAAATAGCAAATAAATTGTAATGCAAAGAGAAACAAAAAATATCAGAAAAAATCCAAATTAATAAGAAGATTATCTCAAGAATTATCATGTAAATCTTCCATAATAGGATATATATTTTCTTCATCAAGTCTAGACCCCCTATCAGTAAAGCACAACGAACATACACGCCTAACCAACTACAATTTGACTCCTTACATCATTCACAAACAAAAATGGAAAATTTTATTCCATAATCTCATCAAAACTAACATCAACCTATACTAACAAAAAAGAGAAACAAGTGTTAAAACTAAAAATCATTAATTAAAAGGCAGCAAATTATATCGAGAAATATTAAAGCTAAGTGCTTGCTGGTTTATTAGCTCCAATATGAGAAATGCCAGCTTTTACATATGGCACACATATGTATTTTCCTATCCATGCCAATAATTGATTGTTTTATTCTCAATTTAAGTTCGGTGTAGCACTAACAACTATAAAAATACAATACCTATGATCAAATCTTCTCTTAAAATAACTAAATGATGTAACTTTCAGGCAAAAAAAAAGTAATAAAAAATAGAATTCTTTAAGAAACATACCTTAGGGTAGGTGCTTGAAGAGATGATTTCTCCAATGCCACGTAACAACTAAATATAAGTTAATGACAACTGTAAGTAATGAAAATCTAACATTTATAGTAATTAACATTTTTCTCACAATAATTGAGGTGCTCTCACAACAATTGAGGTGGTAAAGTTAAACAGCAGTCATACAAATAACATCCAAAAAAAGCCCCAAGTGCATACTAAAATGTAGTACAATGAGCTATTATGGAAACAAACTAGGAAGCCAAATGTGAACCAGATACTTTGTGGTACTAAAAAAAATTCATATACAACTGGACCAAATTTACTAATAATTTCTATGCAGCTCAAAGCAATTTAAATTCACCTACTGTCAATACCAACTTTTATCATATTATCAATACCAAAAAAAAAATAAAAGGAATCAAAACCAAAGAATTATAGAACTTGAAAACTGTAGAAAAAAATCAAAGAATTATTGCCACTGCTTTCCATATTGATGAACCTCAGAAAAATGATACACCAACTATGTGCAAACATTGCATGATTGAATAAATAAAAAGAAAAAGATTCTTGAATAAACCAATTAAATTAATTTGTATCGTATATATAGCAACCTTATTTGAAATTTAAGAAAAGAGAAAAGTAATCGATGCACTTACCAATCTTATAAGTTGGACAGTGCGCCAATGAGAAGTTCTATCATCCAAGCTCCTCTCATGTAGTCTCTGCATCCCTGACTGTTCTGCAAAATCAACATATTTAAAAGCATTCATGAAAAAGGATATTTCAAATTAAAAGATAGAAATAAATAATAATAAAAAACTCACTAGAATACACAAGCATAAAACAACATGAACATTAAATCAAAAACATCACTTAGAAAATATGCTAATCAATCACTTCTGTATATCTTGTTTAAAAAGTTGAGAAAATAGCTGTAAAAAGTAGCACTTTTCCTTGGGGATATCTACAAAGATAACAAATAGAACCAGTTTTCAATAGCTATTTTCCAAATAACTACATTGGAGGGATATGATTAAAATTGCATATAAATAGGTGAGGAAATGCAGAATGCAACTATCCAGTAGGTAAATTATAATCATATGCCTAACTATTATTAGTTTAATGTACAAGTAAATGGCATTAATTCATTAATAAAAGAAAAAAAAAAACATAACAAAGTTATCAAACATTAGAGTATGAACTCATTACAATAGAAATATCAAGGTGTTTGAACTCCATTTATCCAAGGATAACGAGGTTCCAAACTGTCTCCCACTAAGAGACGACTATATCTAGCTAAGAAACCATGATATTTTTTTCTCAACTTTCATGTTTAAATAGATAAATCCTTGGGTCACTACTAAGGGTGCGTTCGTTATCGTTGTGGTTTCCGTGTTTTTATTTTTTTTAAAAGAAAAAAAATAAAAACGTGTTCGGCAGGGACAATGGAATTTTTGTTTCTGTGAAATTGTTAGGAAGTGTTTTACTAAACAAAAACGGAATTTAGAAATCTACAAAAGATGGATTTTAGAATTTCTTTATCACTTTGTTCTTCTTTTTCTTTTATCGGAGCCTCGATCACTGCCGCTCAAGCAACTGCCGCCTCCTCAATTCTTGAGTTTTGCTGTTGCCGCCGGCCACTTTTTGAGGTCCGCCGCCGCCTGTAGTTGTAAAGAAAGAAAGGTTAGTGCTTTTTCTATTCACTGCTCTGAGTATTGGATTTGTTTGGGTGTGTTTGATGCATTTGTAATTTTTCTGGGTTTTTTGATTCTGGTTGTAATTTGCTGAATTTGATCAGCAGTTGGTGTTCTCATGCCTTACTTGTATATTTCCCCTTGAATTCCCCATGTTATTTGAAGTACACCTGGCTCTTGCAATCAATTCTTGTGTAAATACCCATGATGATTATAGATGCTCTGTTTATAGATGCTTGTGTGTTTCTTGTACCCCTTCACTGTCCCCTCGTGTGTTTCTCCTCTGTTTATGGATGCTCGTGTGTTTCTTGTACCCCTTCACTGTCCCCTCGTGTTTCTCCTCTGTTTATGGATGCTTTGATTACCTTAGAAGTTTGGAGAACTTGTAGGTGTCCTCTGTTTCCGTCACCCTTGTCGGTTGTCCTTTGTACATCCAATTCACTTGGTTGAACTAAATGGTTAAATCAGAAACAAGTGATGAAAAATTTTGTCAGTTAGAACAAATTTATTATTATGTTGTTCCGATTTCAAAACATCTCAACAAGAAAAGAAGATTAATATATACGGTTGTGTAGTTATTGCAGGGGACGTTTGTGTCTAATAATACTTTGATAGCTGTTATAACTAACTGCATAGACAGATTAGTTACTCTGTAGGCTTCTGAGAATCTGGTTGGTATAATAAGCAAGATAACAATTTTGATAGCGAGTTTTTTTCTCTCATTTGCTGAGTGAGGGTCACAGGAGTGGAATATCATGTGTTTGTGTGGAAGTTGAGAACAGGAGAGCAATAAGCAATAAGAATATACCCGTTTCATCATGAGAATAACAGAATGTTCAGAGAAAAATAAATTTTGCTTGTTTTAATCAATAATGTACACTCACAACATTGCATTATTTAAGATAATATTCTTCAATTATTATTATTATTATTTACATATATATAATGCTTTACATTATTGAAGTTTTGGTCAAAATGATCTTTTCGAACTCAATGGATACTGATAATGCATCATAACAAGACATGTATAAAGTCAGAGAAATATCCATTATTAATATCCAGTTGAATGTGGAATGCCAAGTGAGTGCTTGATGCAGTGCTTCTACTGATTTTGAAGTTCAGCAATGTTATTACGAAATGGTAAATATTCTTATGTTTCTTTCATCTCTAATTTATACCCTGCTCTTTGAATTCTTGTTTTTCTTATAAATTCTAATTGCAGAACCTAATGTATGCAATTTGTTAAAATAAAGTTGTGCATCTTACCTTTGATCTCCATTTAGGATAACAATATTTTACCTAATTAGTTTGATCCCTGAGAAAATATGAAAGTATGGCATTATTCCCATAAGTTACAAGGTCCTTACTTAGGAGGTTTATTGTTTAAATTTCTTGAATTTTACCTGTCACATTAATCCTAATCAGCTAAGACATGGATTCAATGGGTTCGTGTTCAAATAAAACAATAGAGTGGCTAACTATCGATTTTATGTTTGGAGAGCTGTATGAAGTTTTGGGATGATGGCCTTGCACAGGGTTATTGTTGAGGTCGTCACAAGTAAGCCTCAATGTTAATGATCAATATCCTGAGAATTGGGATAAACAATGTTTAATTGGAATTATGACCAAGGACTGCACTTTTTGATGAAGAAACAGAAGCCCGTTATATGATATATTGTATAGTTTTAAATTAGTATAGTAATTACCTGAAACTTACTTTCAATAAAATCATAAAAACTTATGAAAAAAAAGATTAAAACAGTATTTCACATTGAACTATATATCTTTGGATGGAAATGAGGAAATTTAAATTCTAATTAATTGGAAAAACATTCAAATTTTTAATTGTTTGAATTGGTTTTTATTCTTTTTATAGAATGTTCACAATCTGTGTTTGGCTTCAGCTTGGCTAGATAAGTTTTTATTTGGATATCTTTGAACTGTAGACTTTGTTCATATATGGACAATGATTTTAGCATCTATCGTTTCCATGTTACAGTGCATGTGCTATTATATAGAAATTATACTTTTTTGGCATAAGAGAATATCAATTCTCTAACAAGCCTAGGCCTTGCAATTGATTGCAATTGAATAAATATTCATTAACTTTATTAACTTTGTTTGAGAATTCCTGCTAATAGCACTTGCAATTGTTATGGCTAGCATATTAATTATTAGATTATGAGCCACTTATAATCTAATGTAAATTAAATATAAATTGAAGATTATTGACATTGAGATGTTTTATTTAGATGGAGACGTTAGATCAAGAAAATGACGAAGCCAGTACTTTAGAGTTGCGGGAAACTGTCGACATAAATCTAAGTCAATTTCGTCAAATGAACAATACTGGAGATAGAATAGCACAAAGATTGTGGTTGAATTATAATAATTGATATTTATATTATTTTTTAAGAATTATTGATTTTTTTTGTTATGATTAATTCTTTTAATAGCAATAAATTTTAAGTTTTGAATTTTATTAAATATTTATTATCCAATATTAATAATTAGATGATATGTACTGTATTAGAAACATTATCATTAAAAATTATGATATTGTTTTTAAATTTACAAAATAGTTTTTGAAAAACGAATAACGGAAACTAAAAATAGTTTTTGGATTTTGAAAAATAAAAAATAAAAAATAAAAAACGTTACCAAACGCACCCTAAATAATCAGAAAACATATATGACAGCATGAATGTGACATTGTATATTATGACGTTCCCTATGAAAAATGGGTAACCTGATACCTACTAAGCTTACAAAGACTAAACTACACATGTAACCCATAAAGAAGAGACTTGCACATGAAAAATTTGACCACTAATCATCTGATTAAGAAGGTACCAAATGTAGATAATCTTTGGCCACTTAAGTTGACAAAAAAAAAAAAAAGAAACCGTCCAGTACATCCTTTATAGATGAGAATTTATAGCTTCAAAAACTCGTTATTGAAGCAAGAGATTAACAAGTTATACCACTAAATTAACTTGCACTGCTAATTAAAGTACCATAACAGCCAAGCCAAAGAACTACATATGAGACCAAAATAGGACCTCTACAAAAACTGCCAGTAAAGAATGGCAAATTTTATTCCTAACCAATTCACCAAAAAAACTTAGAGGACTCTTACAAAGTATTAGATAGTTTTAAGTAGTTATTGAAGCACATAAGCTCGTTCTTAATTTCTTGTGCTGTCACATAACCAAAACATAGAACCTGCCATAGTATATCAAATTGTATACTAATCTTTTTTGTTAAAAAGGATAAAATGAGATAAACATGACTACGATTTAAGTACCTATTCATATGTCAATAGAAGCAAGATCGCCAAATCCATTTCCTATATATATTTTATGCCCATTTTGATCTTCAGCCACTGCTTTAATGGGGATCTCATAGAAATCAAATGAAATTACCGGTCTGCGCTGAGCAAAAGTATCATATAGGCAAACCTGCCAGGTTAAATAGAGATTTATTAAATTTTTAGCAATAATATTCTGATTAATATAGGGAAGAGGATAATATAGAATATCAAGATGGTGCTTTCTAATCCATATATACTATGAATTCATTGAGATCTCATAACGTAAAGCACCGTGCGCTATTTGGAGGTGGATAATCTTCATCAGAACATCACTGGAATGAAGAAATAATGAATGAACAACTCACTGTAGAATGAAGGAAGAACAAACGACTCACTAGAGAATAGTAGAAAGTAGAATGACTCACTAGAAAATGACTCACTGAAGAATGACTCTCTAAACAAAAGTACAACAAAGAAAGAACGAAAGACTCACCGGAGAAGGAAGGCAGTAGCGACCGATGGTGGATGATGTCGATAGGCAGAGGGAAAAAGGAGATTGATTTTAGGGATTTGTTTGACAAGAAACTAGAGAATTGATTTTAGGCATAAGTAGACCTGCATTTTTAGGGATTTTGGGGAGATTGATCTTAGGAGATAGTAGATCTGCATTTTTTTTAATATATCTGGCATTATATACTTAATACTCCTCCTCTCCTCTCTTCCACAGTCCATACATTTATTAAAATAAATTAACTTTTATTTAAAAGAAAATAAATAAATATAACAATTATAATTTACAACAACAATTGGTTTTTAGGTAAATTACCGACGAAGAAATTATGATTTTGTAGGTAATTGAGGGAATTTACTGACGAAAACATGATTCCGTAGGTAATTTACAGATGGAATTATATTTTCATAGGAAAATTACTGATAGAATTATATTTTCGTAGGGAAATTATCGACAAAAAATATTTTCATAGGGAAATTACAGATGGAAAATATTTTCGCAGGTAATTTACCAATAAAATTATATTTTTATCAGTAATTTATCGATACAATCCTATTTTCGTAAGGAAAAATACTGACTATAAATATTTTCGTCGATAATTTACTGACAGAATCATATTTTCGTAGAAAAAATAACAACGAAAAATATTTTCGTAGGTAAATTACCGATAAACATATTATTCCGTAGGTAATTTATCAACGAAAATATGATTTCGTTGGTAAATATTTTGGCCTATTTCAGCCGCAAAAAATTGGTACCAATTTAATGATGAATTTTTTTTTATTCTGTCAGTAAAGTTTGATGGGAAAATTTTCCTCTATTATTTATTATGGATTTTTTATTCCGTTGTCATACACATTTTTTTGATAATTACGGAAAAAAATTTTTCCATCGATAATTTTCTGTCGAAAATTAGGATTTTTCTTGTAGTTACACTCCGAACTGAATAATCATATCTAACAATTTAACTAGTAAGTTAAATATACCACATTTGTCATCAATATATCAATGGCCTCAAAACTTTACTTGGCTGAATCGTGAGGCTCCTTCAATCTAAAATTTCCGTTTCAATCTCAGCTAAAGGATAGCATGGACCAACTTTTAACAGCTTTTACCATTATGCAATCCAGATTCGACCATAATTTTCCTCTTTTCCCACCTCCATAGGAGTGATGTTTTTCAAGGATTTCCTTAACCTCTAATTTTTTTAAATAATTTTTGTAGCATTTTGATGAGGGCGGCAAAAATTATTAAGTGTGGAGTAAGAGAATTTTGAGATTGGAATTGATGAACTTGTTTTATAAGTGTTGGATGTTTTGTTTAAACTTGAACACCACAGTTGGTGTTCAAATGTCTTTATATATATATTCAAATGTCTTTAGTGGAAATTTACAGCAATAGGATTTACCCAGTCCATGTTGAAGCTAAATGTTGTTCATCCTTTTTTAGAGTCTACTACAGTTGTTGCAGTTGTTTCCAGATTGAAAGCTAAAGTACTATTACTTGTAAGTTATAGTAGCAGCAAGGTTTATATGATGATATACTTTTATAGGGGCTCCTTCTTTCATGACTTACTTAAACTCTCCTGTTTCTCTAATTTCCAGTTAGTATAATTTAAATTTGGAGATGATATTTTGGTTATGCCACTGCCAGTGGTTCTCTCAAGGTTCTTTTAAAGAACTATATTCCCTACTTTGTAACTTGAAATTCAGTGAGTTGGCTTTGTCATTTATTTTTCAATTTTTGTTTCATTTACAGTTAGTGGAGAAGCAAAGATTGGTTGAGTTTGCTGATGCTCTTTACAGTAAGCTCCACTATTTCGATGAATTGGAGAATGTAAGGTTTCAATGTTGTCATGCTTAGTTTACTATTCTCTTAGCATGCATACACGATTACATAATATACATAAACTGAAATGGTAATGGCTATATGCTATATTAATCAAATAATATAGAATTTGTTTGTAATTTTTTGCAAGACATTGATTGGAAACCACAGTGTTATTGAATTATAGCTTAGATAGTTACTAGACAGAAGTTATTTATACTGATCATTATGTACTCTGTTGTTGTCATCTACCATGCTGATTTCTAGATCCGCCTTTCTTATGGAGATATTCATTTATGTTTTCTAGTGCTAGGAATGACTTTATTTCTGTAATTTATTCAAAATTTAATTATTTGGTTTGTTTATAATGAAACTCTATGTATCCATATTTACTATGTGGTTTGGATTTTAGAAGCTCTCTCAATAGCTTTGTGTTTTGATTTATTTGCATGTGATAAAAAGTTTCACAAATTGATGTTCAAATAAATAATTTTGAAATTAATTTAGTTTAGTTGGCCATCTCTGTACAGATTGCTACAAATTTTGAAATTAAGTTAGTTTAATTGGCCATATTGTAAGTGAATAACCATTTGTTTTGTGTATTTAACTTAAGCCTATGATATTACCGTCTGCAATTTATTGAATAATAATGGATGTTGTCATTTTCTTGGGATAATATCATATATTGTGATACATGGATCATGACCATCGACATTATTCACAAGCACTTGTCATATAATGAGCCAGTTTTGTTCCCAGTTCAAAAATATTTTACCAAAATTGTTTTTTGATAGTCTCGGGCCTTGGGCATGATGCGTTTGCATGTGGTTTCTGTTCTGAAAGGTGCTTCTTTTCAAGTGAAGTATACTAGTGAACAGAAAAGATCTATATGAGCACTTTGATGCACACGCACACATTTTAGTCAGATTCATGATCATTTCTCTATTTTTTTCATCAGGTCCAGGCAGCAATTTGGAGTACTGGTGGCAACAAGTCATCTGTTTCTGAGGGTCTAGAGGCATGTGCTATCTATATTCAATTTAAGGCAACTGCAAGCGAGGTAATACCTAGGTTTCCTCTTTATTTGGTTTGGATGCACAGGAAAGGTGCATGTATGAAGTAAGTTAGCTTTCTTTCTATACCTTTATGTCCATCTATATTTCTATGTGTTTTGCACTTGCTGTTCTTGAGGATTAAACTGCAAATATCTATTTTTGTAATCTAAGTTTGTGAATTTCATATCTATTTTTTTGACTGCCAGGATGGTTTCATTTGGGGTGGAAGATTTTGCAAAATTATATGGAGAGCTGAAGCCTTCTCAGGATGCTGATGAAATGGCTTTAATGGGTGATAAATCTAATAACATTCCTGGTGATCTTGTGCATCTCCATCCATTAGTTAAAAGGAAGAACAACGATAGGTTTGCGCAATGGCAGTCTTTTCTTTGGTGCTCTACTTGATGGTTTTTTTATATGTGATATTTGTTTACCTTTTCAAAATCAAGTTTTGTGCAAAGCATATAAGATATTACATAATTGAATAGTATGTAACATTTACATTCTGGCCAATGGTAGTTCATCCTCAACTACGAGTTTGCAAACTCATTTGTATGATTCAGCTTTTTTTTTTTTTAATTATTTGATGATTGATGATTGATGATTCTCTGATTTGGTGCTTTGACCCTAGATCAGTTGCCTCCACCTCTTTCTCAATCATTTATTTGTTCTGTAAACTTTTTGTTCAAACTTCTGCTTATTAGAGATTCAAGTGTCAGCAAATCTTATCTACTTCTTAGGTTTGCTGTAAGTTTCTATAACTTATAATTAAATCTATACTTAAAACACTTAGGAATTTTTCTTAACTTCTGATATAAAGATTACGATGATTATATAATTGTGAATTTGTAATTTGGTGAAATATATGTAAGATCGGTGCGAGGAAGGAAGTAAAAACTATCCCAATAAAGGCATGCTACTGGATCATGTTTAGAAAAAAATTAAAGAGCTTAATCTGAAATTTTAATGGAAGTTTGATTCACTAGTTAATTAACATTAGAGATGACAATTAGTTAATTCATTTTGCATTTTTTTTTAAATTTTAATTGGCAATGTTTGGGATAGCTTTTGCACTAAATATATTACTCCACATCCCAGTGTGGGAGGAGTTCTCTGCACTGGCGTTAGCACTCTTCTTCTCGTTGGCCTGCTGAGATATGGGGTAATTTTATTAATTTTATTTATTCATACAAAAATGTTTACTCCTCACTCTTTAATTTTTCTTCAATTCTTAACAGTATTTCTGGATGCTTCAAACAAAATCATCATCCATGGTGAAACAGTAATAATATAGAGCTTCTAATTATATATATTTACAATAGCATTCTAGGGTTCTAAGATCTAGACAACTATTATTATAAATTTTTTGAATGTTTGTGCCATTTAAGCAAATGAGTGGACATCTATTGGCCAATTAAGGGCTAGATCTGCCTTAAATGGAGTTGAAAGTTGATGTGCAAATCCGCTGTTGCTGCCATTTTCTGGTAGCAAAAAGATCCATAGTGCGACTATTTGTCGTGGGATGATTGGATTATTAGCAAAAGAATTAATAGACTCATAGGCATGAAACCATACTAAATGACAACTATGTTGTTGAAGTTTGATACTTTATTTCAGAAAGATTATGCCAATTTATTTTATAATAGGAATTTGAATATTTCGTTATTGTACTAACAGTCTTCGTAACGCCTATTCTCTTATTTCATATTATTGGTTGTTTTCATTGTTTGAAGTAGATTATTTAACTGTTTTCCCTAAATAATAACAAATGCTGACCGGTCATTATTATTGTTTAGTCTGCGAGAGATATTTTTTATCCTTAAATTTTGTCATCACTTCATACTTGTTAATTTTACACCATAAAAAAGTAGACCTACAACACCAAAATAATTTATGGAAATTTCTAATTAGGATTAATATATACTGCATAACAAACTTATTTGGTATAAACCACAAAACTCAAAAAATAACTATGTAAACTTAGTTTTGAAAGGAGAAAAGACGATGTACAGTCACTAATGAGGGATTTGAAGTGGATGGGTATAGCAATTTTTTAATTTTTTTTTTTTGCTTTTATAGGAATAAATTGCATAAAAGTAGCTAACAGAGAATACGAAGGACTTGAAGTGGATGGTTTTTATGGATTTTGACTTATGATTTGCTTACCTTAGCTTTCCAGTATTGTAGCTCTGTTCGTTAATTTTATATGGGATGCTGTAGTAAAGTGAATTATTGTTTTACTTCTGTGTTAGAGCTTGATAGGAACGGCATAGCAATTTTTTAGCAACTTTTATGCAATTTATAAAAATAAATTAAAAGCAATTTTTTTAAAAAACATTTAACAATATTTTAGTAATGGAATAGCGACGAAAATCCATGGTGATTTTTTTCCAATGATGGTTGAATTTAGCAATGGAACTAATATTTTCCATTGCAAATTTTAGCAACGAAAATGTAATTTCCATTGTTAAATTTGACCAAGTCACCAAATCTTACATTGGTTAGATTTAGCAATGGAAATAAAATTCCATTGCTAAAAAATAACAATCTTGAAATTTGCAACCACTGTTTCCGTTGCTATTTTTGATTAGCAACAGAAAATGTCAAAATCACTATTTTCTTGTAGTGACTTTATATTTTCTTAGTCTTGATTATATATGTTTTGTTATATTATTTTTTTACCTTTTTTATTTATTTATAATACGTTATCAATACAATTAAAATTATACGTAAATTTTGATTATTGAAAACTATTGGTTCATTATAACCTTACTCGAGAGAATTGCAATTTTATTTATAAAAACTAAATGATAAGTAAATTTGTATTTGAATTATTTTACATAATTCTAATTCTTACATTTAAATTTATGTGGTTAATTAATTTCATGGTAGGGAGTTACAGGCCACAAAATTAATGGCTAGACAAAAAACTAATTAAATTCAAGATTGAAATATATGACATTTATATTTAAAAGAAAAAACAATTACATATGTTAATATGTTTGTCTTATAACTTTATATAAGATAAAGCATCCATCATCATCATCATCATCATCATCATCATCATCATCATCATCATCATCATTATTATTATTATTATTATTATTATTATTATTATTATTATTATTAAATTTGGTATTGATATATGAGGTATATTTTATTTACTTTAATGTTTATAATATTATTAATTAGATATGAAATAGTCAATATAAGATTGGAAAGCATTTCAATTTTTTTTTCTAATTGTTTGTTAAAATTTTGGGATAAATTAAAAATATATTTTTTAAATTGTTTAGTTGTTTCTTATCTAATAAAGTACAGGAATGCATATCTGGATCTTATGTTAAGATGTGCAGTTATATTTTTTGGTGGGATCTATTTTTTTAACAAAAATATGGAAAGGTCGGAAAAGGTTATAATAATTCTATTTTCTTTTCATCTCAACCTTTTCAATTTTAACTAATGCCACCTTAATGGATAATACTAAAATTTTAAAAGCTTTTGAAAAGTTATAAAGCCATTATTTAAATATAATTTATTATATATGGAGTATTATTTATTTTATATATCTTAAAAAAATCTACTAATTTTTAGAGATATCTTTTAAAATGAATATCAATTTAATTAAAATTGAAATTAAAAATATTAAATAGTTCCCTATCTAAAAATTATTGTATGAGATAAACAATATATTTTAAAAATAATTTAATCTTATTGTAGTTCAAATATTAGTAAACCTAAAATTTACTAACAAATACAATTATTAATAAATCTAAAATTTACAAACAAAAATAAATATTGGGAAGATTCAGTTTACTAATTGTTACACTTATACATAAGGGTGAGCAAAAAAACCGAAAATATCATTAACCGTAAAATCGATTCGAAATTGAACAGATTTTTACGGTTAACCGATCCAATGGATTTGGTTATGATTTTTAATTTTTACATTTTTGGTTAATGATTACGGTTTAGATTTTTAAATATCGGTTAACCGTTAGTCAACGGTTTAGATTTTTAATTATCGGATAACCGTTAGTCAATGGTTAACCGGTTTATATATATATCTTCAATTTTTTTCTATTACTCTCTAAAATTTATATAAAATAATTCTTCAAAACATATTTAAAATATATTTTTATTTTTATACCTTAATTTTTTTTATATTTTCCTATAAAATTTATATAATACTTTTAATTAAATTTATATTATATCATTCTCTTTAATTATATAGCAATATTTATATATAATATACAATTAACTTATATATATATATATATATATATCATATATTAGTGTTCATATTTTACTTAATAGAATTTTAATTACATTATTATTCAAAATTTTATTTGACTTAAAATCAAATAAAGTAATTTTTAATAAATATCAAATTTATTTTATAATATTAGCTATTAATTTATAACACATAAATTTTGGCTAGAAAATTATATTTTTTTCATGTATTAAATTACTTTACACATTAGAAATTGAATTAAATTTTGTCTATTTTTTATATAATTTTATGTTATAAATTTTAATGGTTAACCAAAAAATATTGGTTAACCGAACCGAAAAACTGAAACGATGGACTGGTTAACCAAAGGTAACAGACTAATTAATAGTTGGTAATTTTGAAAATTCGATATTAGTGGACTGGTTTTTTTTTTTTTTTTGCTCATGGATCGGTTAACTGGTCCATGCTCATCACTACTTATACATACATACTAGTAAACCTAATGTTTACGTATTAATATGAAGTAATGCTAACAAATCTAAAACTTTAGTTAGTGATTTATAATAATGTTAATAAACTTAAATTTTGATATAAATATTAGAAAAATTAAAGTTTACTTAATGATGTTAAAAGACACATATCAATTGATATAAATATTTATATAATAAAAATAATAAATTTAAAGTTTACTAATTCAACAACATCGTATTACTTGGCAATGCATAAATTGTTTTAAATTCAAATGCACATTTATTAGAAAAGCAGAAGTTTTTTTTTATTTCAATATAAATAATTTTTATAAACTACTTGTTTTTAAGAATATTAATTACTAAAATACTATCGACTAATAAAAAAATTGAATTTCGTTCATTGTAGATTGAATAAAGATAATTAAAATATGTGAGCCCACTGTACACCATGTGAATAACTTAAAAATATATCAATAAACTGGTCATATGAGTATTTATTATCAACTTACAATTTATAGTTTGTGAGATGTTTTAAATTTATAAGTGCACAATTTCTAAATTATGCAAGAAAAATAGTTTCTTGATAATGCTAGTCATTTTATGTCATGGGTTTAAAATGATTGTTATATATTGATTAAATTTGGTAACATTTATGCACCCAAAATAGCATAAATCCAATAAATAAGGGTAACACATTTACCTCTTGAAGCGCAGATTCCTTTGACATGAGCGGAAGCAATGGATATTTCTTTTCACGTTATTGGCACAACCTTTCAACCACAAGCATGTACGCCGAGAAGAAAGCGACAAACCCATAGTCTAAATGCCCTTTAGAGTAAGGCGAGTAAAAGAATAGAGAGAAAAGTTTTGCATAGAAAGAGTAACCTCACTTAGGCTTTCTAAATCCCTATTTATAGAGCTTAGTAATAGCTAAAACTTTAGTTTAACTCTTATTCCTATTTTAATTAGAATTAATTATCCTAATCTAAATAGGATCATTATTAGTAGAGTCATGGGTGCACCCAAACTCTATCATCTCCCACTCGCACATGACAAGATATTTTTTAGTCAATATCTTAGTGACATAGGCAAATAAACTGTGTAACCAGTATACATCTAGAGCACTAGTGTTACACACCTGTTAGGGATATGTAGTATCTCGAAAAGTGAAAGAAAGATCTTTCTTTTTCACGTATGCTTAACCCCAAATTCCTTTTCACATTTACTATTTTAACTCATGATTTTATAAAATAATTTTCATGTTCACTATTATGTCTCTACTTATAGAGACTATAATAGTCATGTTGGTGAACCATAAAATCATTATATGTGATCGGAAGGCTATCTTTCCCTCTTACTATATGCCATCCATCACGATTTAACTTGCTTTTCCAATTAGACCCACTAAGCCGAATTATTGCATAACCTTTTGGAGAATAATTAAGCTATCCACACTGAACCATACTTTAAGGATAAGTTAAGGAGTTTAAGGGTTGTTATTCAATAGAGTCTCACACTAGGGAAAGTTGAGATAATTTACTAATGAAATTCCCATCCCTCGGTTAGATAAGCACATATGGTATGAAACATATGCTATAGTGTTCTTTCCTTCCCTTATATTTCAACACCATACAGAACCATAAGGTTACCATGTACCAAAACATCCAACTTTAGTCTTCCCATTTTAGAACTACTTCTGGCTTTTAGAATAAAATATGACAGTTACATTTAACTTATCATATAATAACACTTAATCCAATTTGGATCTCAATCCAAAGCATATGACCTCAAGTATGTTTTTATTTGCACCTTAATAAGACTAATCTTGTATTTTTGTAAAATAGCACTTTTATTTTAAATATGCTCTTGAGTTCACCATATATTCAAAAATCGCCTCATCTTAGTCTTGTCAACTCATTGTCAAAACTAAGGTAAATGCCCATGTGAGTGGGCTACTTCTCTATCCGAAATACTCAATTACATAATAAATAACAGTAAATGTTCACATATAAACATTCACACCTATGTATTGCTAAATAATGAATTTTATTATTATTCATAAATATTAATGTTAAAGGATTACACAATGAAGCAGTACAAATCAAATCCTACACAAATTCGAGATCTAATGTGTCTCTCAAACACATCTCTCGATATAGGTTTAGTCGATGGATCAACTATCTTATCATACTTGGAAATGTACTATAAGTTCACTTCTCCTCATGCAACTATATCTTTCGTGTAATGATATTTAATGTCGATATGTTTAGTCCTACTATGAAATTTTGAATTTTTGATATAAGCTATCAACGATTGACTGACACTATAGAAGTTCACTGGTTGCTCTAAAGCAATTACTCTTAAATGGTTCATAAACTGCTTTTTGTACTAGTACTAGTTGAGGAGTGATAAACTCAGCTTCCATTATTGAAAGGCTATATATGTTTATTTCTTACTACTCCATGAGATGGCACACTTGCCAAGCAACAAAATGGATCCTAAAGTGGATTTTCTCTCATCTGCATCTCCTTTCCAAATAACATCTATCTATCATCTCAATCGCATATCCTTGCCTTGATAATAGAAAGAATAATATGTGGTTCCTTTTGAGGTATTTAAGTATCATTTTCACTGTTTTCCAATGTGCTTCTCCTGGGTTAGGCTAATATCTATTTACTATGCCCACTGCATAACATATATTAGGTCTTGTACAGTACATTGCATGAATCAGACTACCCATAGCAACAATATACAAAAATATTCCTCATACATTCTATTTCTTTTGGCATATCTGGATACATACTCTTGCTAAGAAACCGATTCTTGCAATGGGGTTATCAATGGATTTAAAATTTTGTATATTAAACCATTCAAAGACTTTGTTGATATATGTCTCTTGCGAGAGAGACAACAACCTTCTTGAACGATCTCTTAAAATCTTAATTTCAAGAATGTAGTCTACTTGACCCATATCTTTCATTTTAAAGTTAGAGGATTACTAACCTTTGATTTCATTACGTATTTTATGTCATTTCCCGTATTAGTATGTCATTTACTTACAAAGTCAAAATGACAAATTTGTCTTTAAAGATTTTGTGAAAAAAACATAATGGTATTCATCAATCATATTGAATCCATTCAACATGGTTGTCTAATGAAATCTCAATACCATTGTTTTGAAGACTTTTTAAAGCCTTAGATTAATCTTTTCAATTGGCAAACCTTATGTTCGCTATCTTTTTCAATGAAATCTACAGGTGTACCATGTAGATTTTCTCATCTAATCTCTATTGAGGAAATAAGTTTTTACATCTATTTGATGTAGCTCTAAGTCTAAGCTAGCCACTAAAGCCAAAATCAACCTTATAGACATAAATCATACAACAGGTGAGAAAGTCTCCTCATAGTCAATCCCTTTCTATTGCTTAAACCTCTTAGCGACTAGTCGAGATTTATATCTTTCAATGCTTCAATTAGCTTTCCATTCTACCTTAAGAATCCAATTATTCCAATTAGTTTGCAGCTTTGAGGTAGATTAATAATCCCAAACCACGGTCAATCTCATATATGCCATTTCTTCTTCCATTGCCTTAATCCATTATCTTTAGCTGGGCATGAAAGAGTTTCTTGAATATTTTTAGGCTCTTATTCATCATATGGAGTAACTAAAAGGGCTTTGTTGAGTCTTCAATCTCAAATCATCGATGTGGAACACTTTTCCTTTTAGATTTTTGTAATTTTAATTCTTGATAAACATATCCCATATATTCATTGTAGTTAGGAATGCTTATACTGGGAATGAGATCCATGCCCCCACTAGAGCCAAAAATACTCCCACTCTAGTAAGGGTCCTAAATTTTGATGCTTCTATAGGAGTCAGGAATACTCCCACTGGAGTAAGGATCCCGAATATTCGAATCATTAGGAAAAATGTATTGACCTTTTTTTCAAATTCCTTCATACTCGGATAAAGTGATCCTAATGGTTTCTCTTTTTGAGTTTCATAAAAAGTGAAGTCTTGACTCACTCTTCCCAAAACTAATCTGACATGCCAATCCCTTCAACTGCCATGCTAGCATTATTTCCCATATATATCCATTTGCTCCATTTGTAATTCATCGAAATTCAACAAAGCATCTCAATCCCTTGTCACATGGTCGATTGCTCTAAGTCTATCACCCATAAAGGATGAAAATCAGTTAGAAAAATAGAACTAGATACACAAATTTCACTAACTCTCGAGTCAGAATAGTGTATTTGTTTGGGCATAGTGCAGTTTTTTGCATACTATCCTTTTTGTTGGCAATTGAAGCACTTCACTCTTGAAATGTTATTCTTCTTCTTGCCTTTAGACCTATTAGTATTTTGTCACACTTTTTGCTTCTTAGGCTCCTTAGCCTTATCTTTACCCTATTTTTGAACCTTTTTCTCTTGATCTAGTTAAAACTTATCCCATTAAATTGACTGCACTATATGCACTTTGATGTTAACCTTAATTGCTGCCAAATGGTCATTTTCAAGTTTAAGATAATGAGTGACATTCCCAAATATCTTTATACTATCTATATGAGTCACTTGCATCTTCATGTGCTCCCAACTCCTAGGTAAAGTACGGATGACATACTAGACCTGTTGCTTATCGATCAGCTTATGACCAGCCTTAATAAGCTCAGAAATTATAGTTTTTATCTTTCCTAGATTTGTTTGCATGTTGTGATCAGAATTTTTTTGATAAGTACCAAACTTGATCATCAATGATTAAAGGTTAGTCGGAGACACACCTCCAAAGTTTTCTTGTAAAGTGATACATAGATCTTTTACATTTTGATACTTGTGGAATTGCTTAGTGGTATCATCATCCATTGCACTAAGCAAGATGATGTAGGTAGTGAAATTCTTCTTTTTTCATGCCATGTAAGCATCTTGGTTCCACCTATGCTAGGTATTGGTGCTGTCGTCAGGTTCAGCCATAACTGAACATAAGGGTTCTAGAGACTTTTTCTCCTCAAGCACATATTATATTTTCATACTCCATATTTCATAATTATCACCTTTCAGTTTCATATCTTTGTTTAAGATGTTAACAATATATTTGGAAGCAGTGGCCATTTTTGGATCCTTTGATCTCAAATGGAATAAAATTGCACGTTATTAAAGGAAAATTAAGCAATATATGTTATTTTCTATGCATCTAAAAAGTAACCTAATAAAGCTATCTATTAGGCCTAAATTCAAAAAGGGTACTAATTGTATCCAATTACTTTCTAAGTCCTAATATCTAACTTTATAGGTTAAAGTTTCATACATAGTAAATTTGAATTGTTGAATGTTAAGTTCATAAACTTAATTAAAGGATATTATAGTCTAGTTAATCTAAGTATCAACTTAATTATCATGCAATCATTTTACTTATAAAATATTGCAAACCTATTAGCAATTAACAATTAAACAAACACATTTATAATAAATGTTAAATGCTAATAAAATATCTAAAAGTAAACAAACACATTTATTTAATCAATCATAAGCATCTAACAATCTCAAAAAGAAATAAATTAAGATAACACACACTTGTCTTAAAATTATAATAGAAAATATAAAATCCTATATCAAAAAAATCTGCTAACCAATAAATGTGACACTCATATCAACTACTCAAAGAGACTAGTATGTCTCAAAAGTAGCATCATCACTGAAAATGAATCTTTGACCATCCTATATAACTGATAAAGAATGCCATGAACTCGATCATATTCGCATGGATGATACACAATACATCCACTTTTAAGCACCATCTTAGATTTAGTGTTGCTCCTCAACACTCCACTCTTTGATACTTTGAGCAAAAAATGGATAATTGATCTTCTATAATTTCCATTTTCTATAATCTATGCATCTACCATCAAGTTTCTCATATCTGCATCGGGACTAGAGAGTTGATCATCACTTTAATTAAGGTCTATCATCATATCCTCTATCCAACCTAACCAGCCCAATGCACTTTTGCATTTATTTATGCATGCATATTATATGATGTACTATTGCATAATATATCATCAGCTCGAGTCTTCTTACCTATCCTCATAACATCCTTACCGTAACAGTCTTTCAGATTTAAGCGAATGGCCAAATTTTTTTTTTCTCTTAACTTATAATTCATAAACTTAACCTTTAAATATTCATTAACCAATAATGCTTATCCAAAATTCATATACATAGTCCACTTTGTCGGTGACCTATAACTGTCCAATTTTACTATTTATTTTGCAAAAATTTGACAATAAAATGGCTATATATTAGACTAGCCCCTGAAAAATCAAGACAATAGCCATAGCCCCTTAGGTGCACAATAGTTATAATCAATAATAATCTCATTTCATTACGTTCTCCATCACATCTCAACCATAAGCAACATATCTACTGCTAGTCAAGTCCATATACATATATATACAATCAAGAGCCACTACAAATCCATTCTTAACTTCAAAAATTTACAGTAATATACATGCCAAAATAAAAATATAGCTTTAGTTCTTTAAATTCTTCATCCCCTGTGTAATAATGCTCTGGATCACAATTAGAACCTGTATGCAGAAAATCCTACGTGCTGAGCATTAAATATGCTCAGTGGTGACTAAAAATCAAAATATTTTCCAAAATACTATAATTGCACCAAAAGTGCAAAGTTTCAATATTTCTTAAAAAGCATTATTATCCATTTTTAAAAGTCTTTTCACCTTAACATTCAAATTTTGGTAAACTTTTCACTAAAGTCCTTAATTTTTCAATTAATTATGAAAATGCTCTTTTGCAATTTAATTACAAAATTACCATTATTTTCACTTTCAATTTGACTTTTGGCATACAAAATAATTAATCGGGCTTTACTTTATCCTTTTTACTTAAAATTTTATTTTAGTCCCTAAAATTTATAAAACTTTATTTTTGGATTGTTCGGATATTAAATTATTATTTTACCCTTTATAAACATTTCTTAATTTCTTTTACTCATTAAACACACTTTTTGGGAAAATTACAATTTTGCCTCTAAACTTTTAATTTCTTTCAATTAGATCATTTTCACTTTTAATTTCACTTTTACTTATCTTTTGCACCTTTTTTAGCTTATTTTCATATTAATGCCCTTAGTACAATCTGACAAAAATTCTCAAATCGGATATACGGAATGTGGATCCCATAAAGCCACATACAAACTAAGAAATGATCCCCAATAACCATTTTTCACAGAACAGACAGATACTATGGAGATTAATGATCCTACCATAGTAAAGCAAGTTGCCATAACTTGTACCGCGATAAAGGTGTCTCTATGGCTATCTAATTATATCTTGAGCTAACTTTTGATTACCTAACAATTACTAAGGGCACAATTTCACTTATTTCAAAACATTTATCGAATTTTTGATACTTTCATTAGTCATTTCTTTTCATATAATATATAAATTACTTTTTTAGTACTTTTTACATAGTTTGTGGATCAATACATTATAATTCACCATTTCTCATCAATTTATGAATTAATTCACATTAATTCAACATGTTTACCTTATACATAAAAAAAATTCTTAACAAAAATATTCAACTAATTTACATAAATTCTATAAAAATTCATGGATATCTTATTTCATGCTTGCAATCATTTTAAGGCTTAAAAATATCAAAATACATAAAATACATACTACTTTTCCCTAAGAAAGAATTTGGCCAACATGAGAAGTCCATCATACATGTTCTTTAAAATTTATTTAAGCATTCAAATAAGCTTATTTAAGGTCTAATTACACTATTCTAATGTCAATTTCAACACCCTTATCCTTTAACATATACATAACACTTTACCCTTCTCATAACGCAAAGTATAACAGTGTAACTTAAACATAAACCAACTATACAGAGATCATATACTCAAAATAATACCTAAGAATGCTATACTATTAAAACTTTACCATATACATAAAGTCTTTTTACAAAATACAACAACTGGTTAACATCTTTACATACAATATCTCTAATACCACAAAATATTTACTATGTACAAAGAGCCTAAAATAAAAGTCTATAATAGTCTCTCTCAACGACTTGAGTTGGTCATCCTGCAGTAGATATCACCTCAAAAATCTACACAGATGAAACACCAGTGCTAAGCTATAAAACTTAGTAGGGAACTAAAATCAAGATAAACAACCACTCACAGTGATCGTCAACAAGCACACAACATGCCTCAAATATAACTATGATTTATTTCAAGAATGAAAGAAATTAAACATTTACATTCACTTATAGAAATCATAAAGTTCAACGGTAAGAATTTGTATTGACGTTTCATTCACCATATATAATCATACAAGTTCCAACATCCTTTGGACTTAGATTCAACTATTTATAATATGATTATTTTATTAATCAATGCTTAATCATAAAAGTATAGTTATCTATTATTAATTACATAAACAATCTTCACATATATTGAAATTATCTTACATCTATTCTTGTATGTCTTGGATATACACACATATGAATTATCTAACAAATCAACATTTCCAATTACCATGAGATTATTATACTACTACAGGCTTACGTTATATTCCATAATTTATTCATGTTATAACATATTAGATGTATCATAAAAATAAGCCTATCAACCAAACATAACACTTATATATCATCGCCATAAATAACAAATACACGTTAAAGAATGTATACATGCAACAATGTGAACACATATATAATGATAAAAAAATATTTCAAAAACAATGGGTATTATAGTATAACTCTTATAACCCTTGGTATGAAATATGTTATGCTATTATGATAATTATTTCGTTCATTCAATAAGATAATACCCTATACCCTAATATAAGTTTCTTCACAAATCATACATTGTCATACATATAGAAATAAAGGACATATATATATCATCAATTAAACAATTAGCATGTATTTTTGATACTAGCAGTATAGATACATATACTATTAGGCGTTCTTTTAGATGCGGGTTTTGTATGCAACAAAAGGAATTTCATATGTAGAATAGTATGAAGCCAATTAAGAATTTTCATGCCTTATTAAACTTTTCTTAGACTTTGATAATAAAGGCTGCACTATTCTAAAGAGGTGGATATCGGGTTATACGGTAGTATCCGAAGGTACAAAATTGTTGATTATAATGGTGGCACCCGAAGGTACAAATAAGATACTCGAAGGTATTAAACAGTGATCCCTTGTAAGGATAAAACTGTATGATAAATCGATGGACCCAAATGGGATCAAACAAATAACATGGATCCAAACGGGGCCAAACAAATAACATGGACCCAAATGGGATCAAACAAATAACATGGATCGATCAAACGGACCCAAATGGTGTCGGCTACAACCCAAACGGGGTTGCTTAAATCAACTCTAACTTTTAAATCCAAATAGGATCACTGTAACTTTTAATTTCAAGTGGACCTAAACATATCAAAACTGTTCACAAGCAGCTGAAGGTACCCTTATAATCATGCCTATCTATCTACATCCTAGACTCAATGCAGGTACCATAATCTCTTTACTTTATCTTTACTCTATGAATCATATACATGTATACACATGTATACTGTTATATAACTATATACAAAGTAATCATATACATGCTCATGTGTAACTTTCTATAAACATGTGATCATATGCACTATTAGGTATTGCTATTATGCATTTTGCTCTTCTCTCATCATATACATATATTCATGTATATATATATATATGAGCATGGTGTCATAGATATGTACACATAAATTTTCTATAAAAATGTTATCTTGGGCACAATTAAGTATTATTATTATTTTGTACTTGTAATCCCTATAAATCATGTAACCATTTCATATATGTATTATGATAATCATATGCATGCAAACATGCTTTACTATCCCTTTTTGTCTGATATTTTCACCACTTTAATTATATGGAAACAACACGTATATACATTATTATTATTTCATAAAAAAATATATATGTACCATCCATTGTATAACAATATTATACATCATATATTTATGACACATCATCATTTATCAAGCTTAAATTGGTGTGTTGAACATATATGATCAAATTATTATATTCAATAATGATAATTCAATTATACACATACCTTTTTCCCTAAGGTTATCACTTAATCCTTATGTGTTCATATTTTATTCATATCTATACACACATATATATACATGTATATATACATACATATATAGAAATATAGATATACAATCTTAAATACACACGTGAATATACAAATACATGTAAGCACATAGCACTATAACTTTATGTTATCTCATAATAACATAAGAGTATAAGCATACAAGCATAACCATACTATTACCAAAAAGTAATATTCATTATGATTGTACATGTACTAAATATATATATCTACAAGTTCCTTTAAATTCATAATTATTTTACATTAAAGTATTTACATTTCTTTATATACTAGTAACATATTGTAAACCAATTCTTAAATGTTAAATTAGTCTACATATCTTTAGTTTCTCTTTTAAAGCCTATTAGAATCATAAATATATCTAATTATATGCCTTTTTAGACAACATGGTAATTGAGTTCTTAAGTAATTATCAAAGTTATTTAGGTACTCTTCCAATTAATTATATGAGATGGCATTTCAAAATTTCATGGACAAATTCTAGTGACTAGTTTGCACACTGAATTAGATGTAGTAAACGACAATTTTAGAAGAAATGATCTTCTATAAACTTAGTCCTCTATATTTATAGTTTTTGAAACATTAAAAATCATATCATTATCATATCTATAACTGAAGATATTTTGAAATTCTAGAAGGCTGGTCCAGTAATAGCGCAACAGTTAATCCCGATTTTCAAACTAAATTTAGACATATTTAGAGACATATTTAAGATTTGTTTTCTGCATATAAAACGTAGATATGAAAGTTTGGATTCAATTCAAATTAGAATTACCATATTTTTAAGTTTTAAAACTCAAGTTATAAGCAAAATACTCCTATTAGCTCAAACTAACCCAAAGATAGATTTTTAATGTCAATTTTGAAAATTCGTAGAATAAATTGAGTGTGGAATCAAATATACATTCCTTACAATAATTATGGTCCTATATGTTTAGTTTATCCAGAATTTTATAAAATATCATTTTGACTCCTCTACCATGACTTATGCCCAAATTACTATAATTTGTTTTTGAACCGAAATCAACAGCTCACTACAATGTCAAGTGAATATTTGGATAGCATACAAGCATATTAAGCCCTAGGTATCTCCTACAAAGTTATAGGTATGTTTATTATGTAAAATATGAAATTGGAATTAACTCAATTGAGGTTTTATAACCCAAATTATGTTGTAATTACAACAACTAGTTCATAATACCAAAAACAGTTTTTATCATCAATTATAAAATTCCTATATAAATATACGTACATGATTAGAAAATGTTTCTTCATGAAAGTTGTAGTCATAAATGTCTAGTCTATCAAGAATTTTGTATCATCTCATTCTAAGTCTTCTACAATAAAATATTCCTAAAATACTGAGGCTAGTTTCCTATAAATGGACAACAGTTCACATTCGATTTCAACTCAAGATTAATCAAACTCAAAAGCAGAATCAAACAAAAGTTCCTTCTACAAAAACACAGGTCCATATCTTAGGTGTAAGCACAAACTGAAAAAACCAAAATTAGAGTTGTATAACTTAAGTTATACTCTAAGAACAGAAACTGTTTCATAGTGATCCTACACATATTTTATTTATTTTTTTATCAAATGACACATGCAAAGTAAAAATCTTATATGTCTATCTTTAATACCCACATTACCAACTAAAAATGCATCTCTCACATTTATAAATCCACAATTCCAGCAACAATAACCACATGCAACATGAATAAAATTCCCAAACCTGAACATGCAACTTCAATTCTTAAAAAACAATCCTTCAATTTCTTTCTCTTCTTTCTTCTCCAATCTTCTGTATCCCTTCTACTCTTGTAATCTTCTTTAGTTTTGCCTTTCATCTATGCATGCAACTGAAAATAAGGTGGATTTATTCAAGTTTGGTGGCCAGATTTATAAGAGGAAGAAAAAGAAGATTTATAGCTTTTAAAGTGAGAGAGAGTGTAGGAGATCATTAGAGTTTTTGAGAGAGAGGAAGAGAGAATGTAAAAATTTGCTATCCCAAATGCTTGGCGTCACTCTCTCCTCAAAGACAGAAAATGAAAATATCCTCCTTACATGCAAGGGTTATAGCCCTTAAATAGGAGGCTAAAAATGTGTTTTGGTCCCTCATTTAATTGCATGTCACACATTTTCCTATACAATTCTTGCATGTTACTAATTGTGCTTTTACCTTTTTACTTTTCTTAAATCAACCCCTCACATTCTATCTCTTTTTAAAATTAACCCCACTTACTCTTTATTTAAACATTGGACTCTAAATTTATATTCCCTTTTTATTTAGCCCTCAAACTATATATTATCACTTGACTATTGTATCCTCTATCACAGGCAGTTTTTTGAATTCGACTTGTATGTAATTTTTGACTATTCAAAAGCCATTTTTAGCAAATGTTATCTTCTACAAACTTGTTGAACTATGTTTCTAGTTTCTAAAACATCAAGAATAATCTCAATAGACATTTTAGAATTTAAGATATTTATAAAACACTAAGGTATGCTCTTAGTGACAGGGCAGCAGACTATTTTGAATTTTATGTTTAAATATAGCCTAGTTAAATATAGATTTGAAACTTGGTTTCTTCATATGAAATCTAGATATGGATGTCTATTTTCAAACCCAATTGGAAGCATTTAATTTGGTGCTTTATAACTCGAGATATAAGCAAAAGTGTACCGAAAGATCAAGCAAATCATCATAATCCATCAAATAATGTTTAATTAGACTTTGCCAATGTGAAATTGCCCTTGAATTCTTCTAGGGCCTATTTTGGGTCTTTATAATACACACATTTACCAAATTTTTCCTAACTTACCTAAAGAAAAATTATGCTAAATAATGGGAAATAGATGGATTTGAAGCTACTAACCTTTTTTCCTTGCCTTATGCTTGCCTAGACCTCCTTTTCTTTCCCTTTGCCTTTCAAAAATTGGGTTTCTCCTTGTGTACCTACCATGACTGAATTTTAACCCTATGAAAACCTTATTTTTTGTTCTATTTTGCTAAAATAAACATTATAAATAAAATCTAGGCTCCCAAAAATATTAAGAAACACCTTTAAACAAATTTTAATCCTTAAATTTCCCATACCTCAATTTAACAACTTAACTTTCTCACTTGATTTTCTTTTCTTAAATTCCTTTAATAACAAGATAGAGGCTTGATTAAGCAACTAGAGAGGTAGAATAATCCTTCTTATGCTTGGATTGGGAGAGAATATGAGAGAAATCTTGAAGAAAAATGAAGAAAATTGAGTTATAGTGTGGTTTCGACTAGAAGGAAGAAGAAGGGAGCTAAAGGAGATGATGAAAGCTGACCAAAATCTCTCTCTGGTAGATATTTAAGGTAGCAAAGCCCAACCCAAGCCACCAAATAAAGCCCGAAAACCAAAAATAAAGTCTATTTTGCCATTTTCCTGCAATTCTCTCATTTTCCAAATCCAAATTACTCTAAAAATGATTCCATTATTCTTATCACATCAAAAATAGAATGTACATAAAATTTCAACCCATTCGAAGTCCATTTTCGATCTGATTTAATTAAATTGATCCAATTCAAAATTAACGGTGTTACTGAAAAATTTACTTTTTGCAATCAAAATTGTCTACACATTATTTTAGGCATGCATTTAATTTTTAATAATTTTAGGCTTCATTTATTATTTTTAACGACTCGATCAAAGTATGGTCAAACTAGCTAATCTAAAAATCAAACCGTAATGTTTTTCATATTTTTAACTTTTGGAGGCCTATTAGATCTCAAAATCAATTCAAATTTCAATTCCAAACTATCCATGACCAATATTTTTCGATAATTAAATAAAATATTTTTTACTTCTGGGTGCATTTTTCAGCTCGGAAGCACAGTTCACTATTGAAAAATATTGTTCACAGCTAATCCAATATTGAGGCAATTATATTGTGAACCTCTTACACTTTTACACTGGCTTCAGCAATGCTTTAAGGAGTTCATGGACAATCGAGAGTCCTTATCATCACCATTTCTGTTACACATAATAAAAAATAAATATTAAGTACACTCATGTACAAACATATATGATTGAAATTCAATTCAATAAAAAATAAGGATAAATCCATAAAATATAATTTTCAAACAAATTTGAAAATTTAAGAAGGCAAAATAAAATAAATAAAATATTTTCATCAATTTTTATAATAATTTAAAATCCAAAAATTATTTTCGGTCCTCAAAAAAATTTTAAAAAAGTAACAAAAAAAATTGAGAAAATCATATTTAAAAAATTTGAGTTGATTTGGTTGTTAGAAGAGGGCTCATGCATCGGTGAGGGTGGGCCTCACGTGCCCCACACACGACAGGCAAATCATGCTTCAACTAAGGCACATTGCCACATGTCATGACCCTACTGGGCCATATGTCACCACGTCAAACCCATATGTGACATGTGGTGGCCACTCATTGGTATATGTGGATGCAACATGGCATTTAGATGGACTGACAGGTGCCATATGGAATGACCACAATCTACCATATGGCAACTGGGTAGATCTACATATGCCATATGGCATGACCATAGTCAACCACATGGTAAATAGGTACTAAACCATGTGTCAACTATAACAAGTAAGCATGACATATGGCAGCACCATAACATGCCACGTGTTAGGCCCTAAATGGTTCATGTGTCATGACTTTCTAACACATGGTGACATGTGGCACCACCACAGTGGTCCACGTGTCATCACCGTATTGGCCCACATGTTAGAATGATAAATCATCCTGACATATGACACTACCATAGTGGTCCACCTATCGCGCCTATATTGGGTCACATTTTAGAGTGACTTATCACTCTAATAGAGGCCATCGCATGAGGGGCACGCTCTGCCTTAGAGGTCAATTTCGATAATTAGACTTCATCCGATTTTGGGGTCTAGAAACATGATGGTGAGATCAAAATTCAAAAATACCAATTTTAAATTTATAATTACGGACTTCCTACACATTTTTTGATGTACACATACATAAAAAAATATTCCAAAAATAGTATGAAAAACACATAAAAATTGTAAAATGAAGTGTTCATGCTACCTATTTAGATCTACCAAATTTCATATAAATTTTAGATCTAAAAATTCAACATGCTAGAATACAAAAAAAAAAAGCTTTGATATCGATGATAACATTTATGCATCCAAAATAGCATAACTCCAATAAATAAGGGTAAACACATTTGCCTCTTGAAGCGTAGATTTCTTTGACACGAGACAAAGTAAGGGATCTTTCTTTTCATCTTACTGGCATAAGCTTTCAACCACAAGCACATGAGCTGAGAAGAAAGCAAAAAACCTATAGTTTAAATGCCTTTTGGAGTAAAATGAGTAAAACAAATAGAAAGGAAATTTTTGCGTAGAGAGAGTAATCTCACTTAGGTTTTCTAAACCCCTATTTATGGAGGTTATTAAGAGTTAAAATCCTAATTTAACTCTTATTCCTATTTTAATTAGAAATTAATTATCTTAAACTAAATAGGATAATTATTAGTAGAGTTATGGACGTACCCAAATTCTATCAGAAGTTAAAAACCCGTTATACATATATGTAATCAAAAGTCTAGCAAAATTAATTACTAAATGCCTCCGATTAATAGTTGGATATTATGAAAACAATAATCTTATTTTTATATAAGAATATGCCATATGTATTTTGCTTGATTCAATACTTGCATGTATTATGTCAATTGAAATTATAAATTTTTCCTATTGCAATTTTTAATTAGAGGTTGCATTTCAATTAAAATGTTTTCCTATATCAAGGGAATAGGATAAGCTAGTAGCTAAAAATAGAATAATAATCACATTATATAATTCCCACACCTTACACCTGAAGTTTAAAAGAGTATTAAGTTGTGATATTAATATATTTATTACTTTATAAATTTACTAAATTTTATATATAGAAACTGCATATGCTCAAATTTAAAGCAATGTCCAAGTAGGACAATTTAATATTCAAGGTAAATTAATAAGATAGAATTTTTAATATCATAAGTATGATAGAATTTTTAATGCAAAAAATATCATATTTTGGAAAGGAAAAAATTGAAATTTTTTTAAAGTATGCAATACTTTATAAGAAGCAAAAAAGACGACAACAACAACAACATAGATCAAGAATTTCATAATTCTAGAAAAACAACCACATATAAGTGGTTGTAATGGTGGTAAATTATGTAATAATAAATGATAATTGTTGTTGATAATATATTTTCATATCTGGTTGATTATGAGAAATAATGATAATAAGTATGAGTCTCAAACTATTAAAAAGTGTTCGGTATGGAAATGATTATCCAAAATGAAAAGAAACATTAAATGCCGAATTAGACTCATGTAATGTATTCAGACCAATAGTCCAAACACCTAAAGAAATCAAATATGTTGGTTATTCATGAAATTGGTGTAGATGCGTGCGATTGATCAAAGCCACAACTCAACGCATCAGCGGAATGTGAATATTATTATTAAAAAAAGAACAATCAACATTTTTTTGATTTATTTTAATTAGATTATGAACC